>APFE031551899.1:0-19059 GCA_000404065.3 Pinus taeda | reverse complement strand
TCACTTGTGATTAATTAATGGCTAAGGAAATTGACAAAGGAAATGACTAGGGCTTTGGAAAGGCATTTTTTGGCATTTATTTATGAAAATAATTAAAATTATGAGAAAAGGAAGGTGCAAGGTCATAAGTTGCATGTGAGGAGGAAAATAATGGAAAATTGAAGAAACTAGAGGCTTCATTAATAAAAAGGCTTTTGAGGATTAGTTCATTTTTGGAGCTCTCATTTTCTCTATCCCTCTCATACTCTTGGACACTTAGATTTTTCTTGGAGCACTCTTGGAGGAGTGTGGCATGCTTGGGATTTGGAGCAAGACAACAAAGGAAAAGAAGGAACGTGCAAGAGGACATCAAGATTAGTAGCTATAATGGATTTTTCTTGTAGGTACCGAGTTGCATGTATAATTTCCTTGCTAGTTTTGGCATGAATGGCATATGCATGTGGCTATTTGGTTATGATGTTTCATTGGCATGGAGGATTACATCGATTGACAATGGTTTTTCATAGCCTTACCATTTCCTAGATAGCCATGGTGTTGTGGGTTTTACTTTTTCTTTCTGGTTGGTTTTCTTGTGCCTTCTGTTGTGGGTTGAGTCACTAGTCTTGGAAGCCCTAGTTGGACAAACTCTTTGGAAGCCAGAAAACAGTTGTGGGTTGAGATACTAGTCCTAGAAGCCCTGTTTGGAACAAACACTCTGGAGCCTTGTATAACTTGGGTAGAGACAAATCCAATGATGGTTAGTGATGTCCACGTGAGGTGGAATCGCTAGTTGAGGGTTAACGTGGTTTGGTCTCTGGAAGCCTTGGATGGTTTTGATTTATTTGTTTTATGAGATCCCACATTGATGCTTGGAATATGGCATGGGGGTGACTGGATGAAAGAAAGATTTGGTTCAATCTAGTATATGGTCAGGTGGTTCATGGAAGTCCCATCCATGGTTGGTTTATGTAATCATCAATAAGATCTCTCTTTCTCCTTGGTATTTTAAGGGTAAATATATTTGTTTATATGTCGCTTATATGGATATCATATCCTTAATATTTATATTGGTTATATGTTGGTTATGAATGAGTTTTATGATAGCGAAAATATATGGCTCTCATCATGTTTTGGTTAATCACTAAATGTATAATGAATATATGGCTTAATAGATGGTAATGAAATTATTGTGATGATGAATTAATGCTTCTTAGTGATTCTTAGATGAGTATGAGACCCTTATGCTCAAATTTGTTGTTTAAACCTGTAAAATGCATATTTGTGACATGTTTGACAGAATGTTTATCATGTCTAGTAAGGGTCCAGTCAATTCCTTTTTCAAATATTTGCATTTGTATCATTTTTTCTATGTTATTTTTCATTTATGAAAGTTTCATGGAGTTCTGGGTAGTGGCCTAAGTCTTGGCCCTGAAAAAGTGGCGCGGAATTCAGAATCATTAGAACAGAACTACCTGGAAAATTCCCCAATCACATCCATGCCTTTCTATGGGAGCGACTGGAGGGACCCAATTGTATGCACACCCATGTCAAGGGAGTGACTGATGCTTTAATGAAAAAAAAGGAAGTTTGTCTTAGAGACTAGTCACCTAGATGTGATGGATGGCTCCATGGGGTTTTGTTGCAGATGTAGAAGGTTAGGTTGTTTGTGTTTTGTCAGTGTTACTTCCTTAACTAATATATAGGGAGTTGAATCATATCATAGTATCTCTTCATCAAATTTTTACCTCGGTTGGTTGGTTACTTGGGTAGATGTGGGAGGAGGGTGTTACAATCATAAAGTTCCATGTGCAAGGAAGTTTGAATGTTTGAATTATTATAGAGAATGTGAATATATTGACTAAAATTTTGCTTGTAGGTGACCAAAATATGCATATTAATATGTTATTTTGATTTGATCATTAGATTTAGTGTATGATAGTATTTGATAACAGTTGCAATGGTTTTACAAGATCTGGCTTATTAGTATAAATGAGTAATGGCATGATGCTTCATATATTTTTGGGTTATGGATTGATTCAACTCAATGTGATAACAAATTAGGGTTTTGACTTAATATCTGATGAGTTGCCTTGATGACAATGCTATGTGAGCCTAGTACCTTTCAGTGACTAATATTGGTATTCAATAAGGGTTTTGTATTGACCTCATTATCCTTGGAACAATGGGTGAAATATAAACAATTGTGATTTAGTATGAACTAATCTCAAATTGAATGGATGGAACCTACATGACTGATTCTTGGTATATGCTTGAAACTTATATTGCTTTTCCATGATGCATCCATTCATATTTAGTGACAGAAATGATTCATGTTATAAGGACAAAGACAAATTATACTTGGTCTATGAATTAATTAGTATGCATACATGTAACTTAAAAAAATGTTGAAATATTAGGAATAAAAAAAAATCACCTCAACTATTAGTCCATGAGTGTTATGAGGTGGAGGTGGAGGAGATAGAGCCATGAAAACATGCACTTGAGGAGGTTTCTTTGGCTGGTCAACTACCCCCTTAGATGAACTCAAAAGCTCATTTATGTAGCTGGACTATGCATGCATTTTATCATGAAATTATTAATATAAATGAAATATGATACACACTTATTAATATAAATAACATATAATTTGACAATAAGTGTAAAATGTTATGTATATATGTACCTAGTCCATGTCACATGGGTTGTGCACCCTCCAAGTGTCACGAATGGTATCACAACATGTATGTGCATATGAAAAAATTTGTTCATGCCCTATACTCTCGAGATATGAATCATCATGTAATGAAACTAGTGGTCCATGAGGCAATGAAGGTGGTATGCTCATCTCTCCATGCAATGCAACATGTGCAATGGCTAATGTCTTGTACATGTTATCTGCAATGGTATGCCTAGTCTCAATGTCAAGTTGTGATGATTTCTCTAGCTCTGTCGACAATAACACGCTCTAAGATGGTCTTGGAAACAATCTCAAAGGTGGTACTACATGTGTAGGGTCCCTACAAGACCCGACACGTTCATAACTATGTCCCAAGCTGGGTCCATAAACTTAGATTTAATGCTGGTGTAATCTAACCTCCTATGTAGAACAAATTCTGCATAAATATACTTTGCAGAGTCAATCAGGACCTAGTCATGGTGGGGGAACTATACCCAAGCTCCAACGAATCAATCACGAACAAAAGGGGCCACATCAACATTCTTGAAATATTTTAGTAGAATCAGGCCAACATATCTAGCACGATAGTCCGAGGGGATGTCAAACAACTCCCCACAAATATCAATGTTCTTGGTGGCATCTTTCACCGCCTTCCAAGTATGTGGGCCTCTAACCTCTAGCCTCCTAATCCTATGTATGCAATACAGGAGGTGGCTTTGTGGACCCTCCCTCTAGTATGTCTCAATCAACTTGTTGATGTTATCCAACATCATAAACAAACTACGCCTAGTGGGAAAACTAGAAGATATTTTATCCAACTCTCATGTGATCGATGTCTGTTGGGCCCTAACATCCTCAATTGTGATACTAGTTATAGCTTCATTCTGCGGATGGATCGACACTGCACTTTGATCCTCGTCTTCACCCTGCTGAGGTTCTACAAATCATAAACACAATTTAATATATGTAACAAACTAGAAGCATAATAACATACACATTAAATTCAAATGCATTACTTGAAGATAATTTAAAAATTAAAGATAATTTTAAGACATAAGCACATAAAGTTTAAAGAGGATTTAAAATGAAAGATGTATACCTACAACAGGTGATTAAGGTCCACTATTCTTAGCAAGATCATCAATAGAGATGGAAACACTACTTCTAACACTCCCACTGGGGTCAAAGGAAGGATTTATGAGTGGAACAAGCACTCAAGTATGACTATGTTATCTAGCCGAACCATGTGTAACAGATCCCCCAATACTCCAATGGGTTACGGTTGGGGGGTGTATGGGAGATGGATCTGCAAATTACATGTAATACATATAAACTTATCTAAGAGAAAAATGTTGACATAGAAAGAATGTTGACAAAAAACCCATTTATAAACTCAAGTGGAATAATCTAGGCTAAAGTCTTAAACTAAATATAATGTCTTTTTTTTATAAATTATCAACCAAAGTATTGAGTTCCATGTAAATACATTCGAAAAATGTGATCAAATCTAACTTACATGTTTTCCCATTTATAAATAATGCATTTTATTCATAGAGTAGAAATATGTCAATATATGTAAAAATTGAAATAAACCTATTTGAAAAACTAATAAAACTTCATGCCAACCAAATACGTTATAAGACAAGTTCTTATAATGTTTGATTTTGACATATGACTTGTACTAGATGCAAGCACATGAAGATAATGTTTCTAGTATGACACATTACATAATGAAACAATATCGTACAAATCAGAAAAGATTCAAAATTCTTATATATTCACTTTAAATGCACTTTTCATCATGGATTTAATGTATGTATCAATGATGCATTGTTGAAACTTAAACTTACATATGTGTGTATGTGAGATGTTATAGCTATAACTATGTTATATATAATTATATAATTATGTTACATGCTATGTTATATTATATAATTATATATACTTATGTTGTATATATATAATAGTTATAGTTATGTTATACTTGAGTTATGTTATACTTTTATATATATTATATATATATATATATAATATATATAGTATATATATATAATATATATTATATTATATATTATATATATATATATATATATATCATATATAATAAATATATTATATATATATATAAGTATTAGGTTAATAAAATTTAATTAAACTAAAAAAAAAGCATTTTCGACTTTTAATAGTTAATATTTTATTTAAATACAATTAATTATCAAAAACAAATTATTATATTTTATTATTTATAAAATATTTAAAATAAAAAATGACAATTAAATTTATATATTTGATTTAATACGAGGTTCACAATGAGCACCATATTATTATGCCAATTTAAATCTCCTAACTTTTATTTATTATTCATTCATAGTTTAATAGTTTTCTGTTTGAATTTTTTGCCTATTTCTAGACAAATTTGTTCAAAAGTTAAACTGCATTTTAATAACAAAAAATCAAATTGTTGAAATTTGTTCTCATAAATTCTAAAAACTTTAAAAAACATAAAATAATTAAAAAATAAAGTTTTTACCATAGAAAACATTTCTAATAAACATGCTACCATTGCATATAAAGTAAAAAAAGAAAAAAAGAAAAAAGAAAAAAACCCAACCCTAAATTATAGTTTTTTTGGTGTTTTTCAAGGTTTTCTTGGTGTATTTCTAAGTTGTTTTTGGTTTTCAAGGGTTTTCTTGGTGGTTTTCTAGTTTTTTTGAGATTTTCAAGGGTTTTCTTGGTGGTTTTTTGTGGTTTTTATGGTGGTTTTCGTGATTTTTTTGTAGTTTTTTATGCTAGGTTTTCTTTCAAATAAATTTATTTTATTTTGCAGAAAAATATTAAATAAAAGAGACAAAAATGATACGAAACCTACCTCGGCTTGAGCCTTTGGGTCGTTCACGAGGTTGATGGGTAGCTGGATTGAGTTCTTCGATCTCAGTCGAGCTTCGAAATATTCCGTTGAACTCCTTTTCCTCTCACGGTCTGAGAAAAATAAGTTGCACAGGTCATGGCTAAGGTTTTTTAATAACATATAATGCTCGATCGAGCCAAAGCACTCGAATAAGTCATAGGCTCGATCGAAAAATATAGCTCAATCAAGCCATAATTCTTGATCGAGTGCTTAAAATTGCTCAATCAAGCGTCCCTTTTTCACCAAAACGCGCCCTCATTTTGCCAAAAATGCAACCCAACTCCATATATCACCCATAAATATATATATATATATATATATATATATATATATATATATATATATATATATATATATATATATATATATATTATGTATATGTATGTATATGTATGTATATGTATGTATATGTATGTATATGTATGTATATGTATATGTATATTTTATATATATATGTATATATATGTATATGTATGTATATGTATGTATATGTATGTATATGTGTATGTATATGTATATGTATATGTATATGTATATATGTACTCATTTTTTTAAATCCTAAATTTTTAAATATTTTTCTAATAAAAAAGTGGTTTTTCAATTTTTTTATTTTGTTTTGATTTTCACCCTTTGATATATATATGTGTGTGTGTGTGTGTGTGTGTGTGTGTGTGTGTGTGTGTGTGTGTATTCAAAATGTTTAAATATAAATAAGCAAAAATTATGTAATGTCATTTTTAAATTCACAATTAGGTTTATGTTTTATTTTTTGATGGTACCAATGGTAAAGGTTGTAATGTCAATCAATTGGTAATTTTAACCCCCAAAAAAAAATTCGAAAACTTTGAAAACCACTTAAAATATAAACATTTAAAAAAATAGAAAGGTACACAAATTTTAAGTCTTGAGTTGTATGGGTTTTCATAGTTATGATATTTGGTATTTAATGCCACCATTGAAAAAATGTTTGAATTTTAACCCTAAAAACACAAGTGATGTTGCATCACCACTTTCTTATTTCAACATGTTTTTTCATCTCTTTCATAATCATGACATTTCACTCTTAATGCCATGATTGAAAAATGTTTGAATTTTAACCTAGAAAAAAAAAGTGATGCTACATCACCACTTTTGCATTTCAGCAATATTTTTCATGTCTTTTGTAATCATCATATTTGGACTTTAATGCCATTGTTATAAAATATTGGAATTTTAACCATGAAATGAAAAAAGGGTGATGTTGCATTGCCACCTTTCAAAATCAACATGAAAATCGTAATTTGATGTGACCTAAAAAAATGAGAACTCAATAAAGTTCTTGTTAAGTTGGAAACATTGTTGGTATAATACAATGATTTTTTGGAATGATTTAAGGAAATGATGAAATTCATTTTTGAGATATAGTTGTGCATGAGAAAATCTCATTTAGGATTCTTATAAGCTTGGTTAAAGGAACAAGAATTATAATAATTGGCAGGAATCATGGACAATGTTGATATTGCCTAGTACTCTTGTTTTAAAGGTTGTGAATACCTTAGAAGGGTTAAGAAATAGCTCTGAATAATAGGGTGGTGTGGCATTGGACATACCTAAAAAACCTTGAAATATTTCATCCTTGGATGGATGATGTAGCTATAATAAATGTCCCCTCAAGGGTGAGAAGTTTGATTAATGGTAGAAGGGCCTAAATAGTTGAAGCTAGTATGTTGATGTTGGGATTAAGGAATTCTCTTTACATTGTAAGTAAAAAAATGGAAATGCATAAATCAAAAATTCTTAGCTATAGTTCCAATATAGATTACCTAGATGGCTAAGGGATGGTGTCTTGAATAAAAAGTATAAGTTATGATATAGATCATGGAAGATGAATTTGATGAATAGAGATTCTTTATGTTTTCCATGACTGAATTGGATGGGGGTATATGCATAGGTTATCTTTAGGAAGCAAACATAGGGATTTCTTGTTATATTTTAGTTAGATTTGACGCTACTTGAGTTTCCTCCATACGAGGCAATATAACCAAGGGTGCAAGAGGGAACTCTCTTGCTAAAAGTGAGCCATGTTGTTGAAGGTAATGGTTGAATATTGTTGAGTGAATGAGAAAGTTGATACAATCCCATAGGTCAAATTAACATTGAAATTTGAGTGAAAAGGATCATGTGTAATTGATGCACATAGATATTTTTGTATGTGCACATGAAGATATATAAGGAATACCTAAATGAATACATGGAACGGTATGCATGCTAATGTTAATAAGGAGTAGTAGGAAGATCTACTGCTAGCAAGGTCAAGTTATGGAATGCTAACCATATTTAATACTTATGTCTAATGGATATAAGTATCTCCTAGGATATGTCAGTGTAAGCACTCACTTCGAAATTAAATGAGACTATTGTATGTATATCAAGCCTCCTCATGGAAGAAGAAGGCATATTGGTGAGAGTGCTTATGTGGATTGCCATTAGGACAATAATAAGGTCTTACAACTTAAGTATTAGTGTGGAATGGGTTCTTTCATAGGTACAATATTGACACATAAATGAGCATGGAGACTAATAAATTGTTTGATCTAATCAAACAAGAAGTGATTTTTCAAAAGGATGTAATCTTTGATGAGCACACCTCAATTACTATTATATTGAAATTTTCTTTGAGTACAATGAATATAAAGTAGTAGAAATCTTGGGGAATTTTGACATTTTCAACTTATAATAAGTCAACTGGTTTATTCTTGAAAGACTTCTAGTGAGATTCCATTGAATAATTGATTATTAGTCAAAAACTTGGAAATAACTCCACTAATAGTGATGAAAGTGGCATTAACACTTTTCTTATAGAGGAAGCTCATTATCTTAAGTGGGTTACTCAAATAATTGGATTTGCTAGTGTTGATGTAGGCAATTGATATAACATCCCCTTTTTCTACCCCATGCTTATTGTAACGATAATTGTGACTATAATTATATGAGCATGGAAGAACCATAGCTAGTTGGACCTATGATTAAAGAATTCTAATTATTATCTAAAATTAATCCACATCCCATACCCAACCAAATTAAATGTCAAGGTTATTGGCATATTCTGAGAGCCATTTGTATGACAGGTTTAACGGGATGTGATTTGAGCTAGATTGAATTTGGAAAATTTACTAACAATTTGGATTGGGGAAATGGAAGGGAAGTTCATGCCCATTTGCCTCCCCCCTCATAAATTGAGGAGACACCCCTCCAAAATATGTTGTCAAAGATCTAAGATGAGGAATGAGGTGGTTCTCTCTCTCTCTCTCTCTCTCTCTCTTTGTGTGTGTGTGTGTGTGTGTGTTTGTGTGTAGAACTTATGAAAAAACGTTTAGAAGGAGACTCATAGTGGAGGGGAGCTCAAGCACTATCTCTCCCTTATGTTGGTTCAAGCAAGCTTTCATATTCGTTTGGAAGGATCCTAACTGGTTCTAAAAATAATGGAGGTTGTGGAGCATAACGTGAATGACTAATCAATGTTAGAACTAACTCTAAGAATGTGCCATGTAATCTTGAGCAAGTTCTTTGTGGATTTTGGTGTTTATCCCTGTGACTATGATTGAACTTAAATCATTGTGTGAGCCTGTGTTTCCAGTGTGTTGTTTAAGGATTGAAATTCAACCACTAAGTGTTTTTTTTGTTGTGAAACCACTTAGTGTTGGCTAATTTTTTGTTAAACCAACTACTCAATGGGTGCTTGATGTTTTTTTTGAAACTACTGGTTGCTTGCTATTTTCTGTGAAACCACTTAGTGCTTGCAATTTTTTTGTTAAACTACCTACCTAATGAGTGCTTGATGTTGGTTGTGAAACTACTAGGCACTTTATGTTGGTTATGAAACTACTAAGTTCTTTTTGTTGTTTGTGAAACCACTTAGTTATTGCTAATATGTTGTTAAATCAATTACGTGGTAGCATCAATCCTAAGAAGTTGAGAAACACACTCCTTTAAAATTTAGGTGAGACACTATGTTTTGAAACTCATGAAGCAAGTGGGTCATTGTGGTTCTTATTCTATAAATATTAAACAACTTGGACTATGCACCCCATTGCCCAAGCGTTTAACCAATCCATTGGTGTGAATTTACCCTTGTGCAAGTGTCCCCTTAGACTCTAGATCCATCTTGGGGTTAGTTAGCTGCAAGAAAGGTTACAGTGTAGAGGGCCTATGGTTGGGTGGAGAGTGGAAGTCCCTTATCTAGTCACCAACTGATTTAACTTACTCGTATAAGTATAATGATTTATGCATATTTTATTTATGGATGACAGTTATGCTTTTTATGTTGATTCAATGATGTAAGGTCCTCTATCATTCATGAAAGTATACCTAAATCACTATATATTCATGGTTGACTAGTTAGCCTATTTTTGTCCATGGTGCTAATGAGTTCTTGAGTTATGTGGTTACTTCCATCTTAGTGAATTGTAGGTTTCATGATATGCTCATGACTGATGGTTTAAAAATTACTCATGATTAACCTGTTATCTTCTTATAAGTTCTATGTTATATGATATGTTTATCAATTTTGGAAACTCATTGCCATAACCATGATTACAGGATAATTTACAAGTTAGAAGTTTAATTTATATTGTATGTGTTAAAATGAGTATTTGGTTTGAGATGATGACCATTTAGTCTATGAATAAAAAGATTTTTCCATGAGCTATGCACGCTTACATATTGTTGTAACAAAAAATTGTATTCAACTGAATAACCTGAGATTCAATGCTTAATAAATGGTTTGAAACTCTTTTGTGTAGTCACACTAATTTGTATGTATTCTTGAAAATGAATGAATAAATCTTATATTAATCATGCATTTAACTAACCTACAATAGATAGTAGAGATGGAATGCCTGAACTCGGGTGAATTGGCTTTTGGAATCCTTCCTTTCTCTCACTCTAGATTTGGTGAAATTTTAGTCCCATAGTACCCTATTATTCATTCTATATAGGGTATAATGTTTCTGAGAGGTTATTTTCAGGCCTTGGCAATCAATCTTAGAATTTTTTGTTTGGGCTAATGCCCCAAGTCATAAGTGTTTTTCTTAATTCTCGGTTTTATTTCCCCTCCATGCCCTAAAGCAAGTCCAATAATTTGAAAATCCATGTTGGTAGTAGTTTTTCCACTTTGTAAATGGCTTGGATTTTTTCGATGCTAGATTTCACTTTGTTTCATTGTGTGGACATCCAAAAATTTGGTAGTCTAGAGGGATCATTGATACCCTTCAAAATGGTTCAACTAAAAACATTGGTAATGGTAACCAAATAAGTGAGGCAAACAATAAGAAAAACTAAAAAGGTAAAGGAAAGGAATTTGGTAAGAATTTAAGCTGAAATTGATATATTTTGTTTCAAAGTTAATGCATCTATTACATGGATGCCTAGGTGTTGATAGTGTTGGATGTTGCCAATAGTAGGGGGTCTCCCCAAACTTCACATTGTTTGGGATAGGAGCCCCATCCATAACAAAGGCCCGACTACCATTTATTCTTAGAGATTTTCCTTGGATACAATTAACAACATAAGAGAGAACACATTTACTTTGAGATAAGAAAGTAAATTAACCCTGTGAAGCATACAATTGTGATGTATATAATTTACTTTCATGGACGAAGTAGAGAGAGTGAGACTTTAGAAGAAAAGTAATAGTACCATTCTAATAAAGACACACACATACATAGAAGAGATCATTAATTAATATGTAAAATAGTTCGTAAAGTAACAATGATCATTAAATAAAGTATGACACACCATTCAACAAGGTGTGTACTAAATATAACAAAATAGTTCATTGTCCTTAATACATGTGAACAAAAACATATATTTTAAACATTAAAATAATAGTCTTACAACATCCATGATACATGCATGAAAGTGTGCCTACTTAGAGTGTTTCAATATATTAAGTGAAAATTATAAGATACACAACAACAATGATGCATCATTAACCCCAATAGTGGAACCTGAAGCCACCACTTTCTCCTCCAAAGAATGATACGCTCTCTTATGCTAAGCTTGAGAATCCAAGGCTAAAAGTTATTTACTTCAAGAATAAGGGCCTATTTATAACAAATGGGGTGACCTTTCACCTTCGATGTGACTCTTGACCTCCCTCATAACTCTTGAACTCCCATATGAATTTTGAGCTCCTACATCACTCTTGGACTTCCTAGTGACCATTGGGCTTCCACACATTTTAAATTTTCCATTAATTTTCGAAATTACATAATTACGTTCCACCAATAATGCGACAAAACTACATAGAACAAAACAACACCCTTGTGTTCACACTTTGAGAAGCTACAATTTTGCGATTGTGACATGAGACTTCATTGTAATGTGTCAATGCCAAGTTCTTTTCTTTTTTTCTATGTCTTCAAAACTTCATGATATATCTAAAATGTACTTCATCTTCACCCTCCAAAGGGTATGGATATGATATTAGAGCCTTTTGAGTCATCTTGGGTTGCCATCTATCTGTCATAGTTCAAAATTCCTTTATTTCTTGCATGAGGGTCTCTTTATGTCTCATCTTCACAAGTGTCTTCTTAGAATCTCACCTTGATAAGCTCATTGAAAAACATCTTCTATGTTAGGATGATAGTACCTCCAAATAAAGTTTACCCATGGCAATATTGTTGGGTGTGTGGTATATTCTTTCCACAACTAGTCGCATGTGTGGGGGTGTCACAGGGGGGTGCGATAGGCCCCCTTGTTCATTGTGTTGGGTGCAGTAGTGGGGTCACTGGGGGCGGCGGCGGTGTAGCCCCCCTGTATGGGGTTCAGGGTAATGCCCTGGGAAAAAAAATGGAACCTATATTAGGTGGTGGACCTATCTATGGTTTTGTGCATGGGTTTCGCACATGGTTTTGGGCATGATTGTTTTCTTCCCATGGTATTTTGTAGATCTATTCAAGGGAATTACAGTTATGTTCTAATCCATTGTTAATGGATTGGGGTTTATGAATGCTTCGACATGTATATATATGTATTGTAACATTGAAAGGAACATACTGAAAAATCAATTTGGTAGTCCCGGT
Organism: Pinus taeda; assembly: GCA_000404065.3. NCBI lineage: Eukaryota > Viridiplantae > Streptophyta > Pinopsida > Pinales > Pinaceae > Pinus > Pinus taeda. Next base: position 6,431 of record APFE031551899.1, on the reverse strand, counting down.
TTTGGGATCTAAGGGAGATTTTTTTGTGTATTTGTTTTGTGTTCTTTCCATTGTATATTTTCTGTTTTTAAGAATTCACTTTCAGGTAATTTCTATACAGGGTTAAAATCTACATTTAGTATCATATTTGTTTCAGCTTCAAGGGGATGCATTTGTTGCTGAGGGGTTCTGCCCAGGCCTATGGTAAACCTTGTTTAATGGGATATTTGTGGAATCAATTCTTGCGATGAAAGAAGATGGAAAGAAGTGGAAAGATAGAGATCGGGAAATTTAATGGTTAGAGTTTTGAGTTGTGGAATCTCAATATGGAGTATATTATAGTGGATAAAGATTAGTGGATTGTAGTATATCCGGGTACTAAACCAACGATAATGTCAGTAGAAGATTGGGCAAAGTCGGATCAGAAGGAAAGGATCACAATACGATTGTGTATCTCAGATTCAGTATTGTCAAATTTATCAGGGGAAGCTATCATGAAGGATTTGTGGGTCAAGGTAGGGATTTTGTACCAATCTAAGTCTTTGGTGAACAAATTGTTCCTACAGAAAAAGTTGTATAACCTGAGGGTGAAGAATGGAGACTTGGTGACAAAGCATTTGAACACCTTTAATACTATGATAAGCCAATTTTAATCTGTTGACATTAAAATTTCTAATGAAGACAAGCACATCAGTTTGTTGTGTTCTCTACCAGGTTCGTGGGATAGTTTGGTTGTTGTTATAGGTAGCAATACAACTATCTTGAAGTTTGATGAAATAGTATCATCTTTGTTTTCAAAGGAGATGAGATGGAAAAATATGGAGATGCCTTTTCTGTATGAGGATGGTCCTAGAACAAAAGCAAAAATAAGTCCTTGAGTGGGAGATCTAAATCTAGAGGGAGATATAAATCTCTAAGAAAACCTATAAAGATATGTTGGAAATGCGAAAAGGAAAGGCACCACAAAACAGACTATAGATCTAAAGCTCTTGAGAAAGGAAAGGGATATGATGATGTGCCTTCTGTAGAGGCAAAAACCACCTCAAATGAAGGTGGGGATGTGTACTTAGCTTCTTCTTAAATTACACATATAGATCATGAGGCATGGTTGATTGACTCAGGTGCATCCTTTCACTTCACACCCCATAGGGAGTGGTTATGCAATTATGAGAAATATGATGATGGTGATGTATTCTTAGGCGATGATAAGAAGGCTAGAATCATTGGACATGGAAAAGTCAAGCTGAATTTGCAAGGTGGAAGGATTAAAACACTTCTGGGTGTTCTACATATTCCTGCAATGGCCAGAAATCAGATTTTGTAAGCAAGAAGGATGATGCAGGTGTAAAAACAGTGTTGGAGAAAGATACCGACAAGATGGTTGGAGGAGAACTGGCATTGATGCAGGGAGTTTGGATTGGAACTCTATACAAGCTTCTGGGTAGTACAATTATTGATGGGTGCAACAGTTGTATGGTTCCTGAAAGTGGAGCAGAAAATCTAGCAGTCTCTAGAGAAAAGACCATGCTATGGCTTCAAAGGCTAGGGAATATTGGAGAGAAGGGCCTTCAAATACTCCATGGTAAAGGTATTGTAGAAGGTATGTCTAATTTCTCTCTGGATTTCAATTTTTTGTGAACATTGTGTATATGGGAAGCAGAATCTGGTGAGGTTCCCCTCTTGTGCTAAGAGGGCGAAAGGGATATAAGAGCTTGGCATAATGATGTGTTTGGACCTGTGTTGGTTCCATCACTAGGTAAGTCTATGTACTATGTATTATTTATAGATGACTTTTGAAGGAATACATCGATATATTTCCTTAGGAAGTAATCTAAAGTATTTGACAGGTTTAAATAATTTAAGGCTTTGGTGGAAAACCAGACAGAGAAAAAGATAAAGGTGTTGAGGACAGATAATGGTGGAGAGTTTTGCAAGAAGGAATTTGAAGAGTTTTGTAAGAAGTGTGGTATAGCATGGAAGAAGACTACTCCATACACACCTCAACAAAATGGATTTGCAGAAAAAAAATGAAGAAGATATTGATGGAAAAGGAAAGAAACATGCTAAGTGGTGTCGAGTTATGACATGAATTTTGAGCAGAGGTGATGGACACTGCATATTACCTGGTCAACAAATCACCTTCATAAACATTGGAGGATAAGACTCCACATGAGGTATGGACTAGTAAGAAACCCTCTCTTTCACATCTGAGGGTATTTGGTCGTGATGCATATGTACATGTTCCAAAGGATAAAAGAACCAAGTTGGATAGTAAATCTGAAAGGTACATATTTATTAGGTATAAGGATAACTTAAAAGGTTATAAGATTCGGAACTCAGAAACAAGGAAGGTTGTGTACAACCGAGATGTGGTGTTTAGAGAGATGGAAGATGTTATTAAACATGAAGTCCTACCAAAGCAATATGAGAGGATAGAGTTTGAACTAAAGGAGGAATAGTCAGACTCTACAACATAATGAGAATCAGAATATGAACAACCACAAACTCTCGATGTGAGAAGATCAATTCGAGAAAGAAGGTAGCTAGAAAGGTATACTCCATCTACTTTCCATTCAAAATTTTCTTTATCTGTTACTGATGATGATCCAAGAACTATGAGGGAGGCAATAGATTCAGAGGATGGAAAACTCTAGAAAGAGGCCATGGTTGTTGAAATTACATATTTGGACAAAAATGAGGCTTGGGATTTGGTGAAGTTACCAGCTGGAAGGAAACCCAATGGAAGAAAATGGGTGTTTACAAAGAAGATGAATAAAAAAGGACAGGTGGAGAAATACAAATCCTTGTTGGTAGCAAAAGGTTATTCCCAGGTGCCAGGAATTGATTTTGGTGATATTTTTTTCTCCTGTTGCCAAGGTAGCTTCTATTAGATACTTTTATCTGTTGCTGCTAATTTTGATTTTGAGGTAGAATAGATGGATGTAAAGACAACATTTCTTCACGGGGATCTGGAAGAAGATATATACATGAAGCAACCTGAAGGCTTTGTGGTGAAGGGTAAGAAAGAACTGGTATGTAGGTTAAAAAATTCTATGTATGGGTTAAAATAGTCACCAAGGATGTGGTATTAGAAATTTGATACATATCTACGAAGACTTGGCTTCACCAGAAGCAAAATGGATCACTATGTGTATTTTAAATTTATTGGTGGCCATCTTATTTATCTGGTCTTGCATGTGGATGATATGTTGTTGATTGGAAATGAAAAAGAAATTATCCAGGATTTGAAGACCCAATTTTCCTCCAAATTGGACATGAAGGATCTTGGTGCTGCAAAATATATATTGGCCATGGAAATTAAACGAGATCAGGCAAAGAGGAAGCTCTGGAAAAACCATAGGAAGTATGTCAAGACAATACTGCAGAGGTTTAATATGTAGGATAGTAAATGGCGAAGGCTTCTATTCCTGTAAGTATAAATTTATCTGTTGAATAGTGTCCCAAGAAACAAGAAAAGGAAGTGGACATGTCTCGTGTTCCATACGCAAGTGCAATCGGTAGCCTGATGTATGCCATGGTCTATACTAGACCATACGTTGCACATGCAGTGGGAGTATTAAGTAGGTTTATTTCAAAACCATGCAAGGAGCATTGGACAACAGTGATGCGGGCTTTTATGTCTTTGCGTGGCACTAATGATCATGATTTGTGCCACCAAGGAAGACCAAGATTGGGCATCCATGGCTTTATTGATGCAGACTGGGCTAGAGATATAGATTAGAGAAGATCTACAAGTGGGTATGTGTTTAACCTATTTGGAGGTGCAGTCGGTTGGATGAGAAAGAGATAGTTTGTAGTGGCACTTTCAACTACAAAGGCAGAATACATGACAGCCACTCATGTAAGCAAGGAAGCAGTTTGGTTGTGGAGACTGTGTTCAAGTATGGGGTTAGTAAAATGATCTTTAAGGATAGATTGTGATAGTGAAAGTGCAATTTTCTTGGCAAAGAACCCTACTTATCATTCAAAGACAAAGTTCATTGATGTTCAGTATCACTTTGTGAGGGATATGGTTGAGGAGAAAAAGGTGTTGCTGGTAAAGGTGGAAACTTTGAAGAATGTTGCAGATGCATTAACGAAGTCTATGAGCACTGAGAAATTTTCTTGGTGTAGAGAGGAAATGGGTGTTGCATGGTTGGACCAATGACTAAGCTCTACCATGGTCCCCTGTGTGGAAAAGAAAACAATTTTGGAGAATGTTGGGTGTGTGTTATATTTTTTCCACCACTAGTCGCACACGCTGGGGTTTTTAGGGGGGAGGTAGGCCCACTATACGAGGTCCAAGACAATAGCCCGAGATTTTTTTTTTTGGACCCTATATTAGGTGGGAAGACTTACCTATAGTTTTTTGCATGAGTTTCACACATGGTTTGGGTATGATGGTTTTCTTCCCATGGTATTTCGTAGATCCAGTCAAGGGAACTATGGTTATGTTCTAATCCAGGGTTAATGGATTGAGGTTTATGAATGCTTCGACATGTGTATATATGTATTGTAACATTGAAAAAACATAATGAAAAATCAATCTAGTAGTTCCATTTTTGGGATTTAGGGGAAAATATTTGCGTATTTGTTTTGTGTTTCTCGCAATTGTATATTTTTTGTTTTTAAGAATTCATTTGCAACTAATTTATGTATGAGGTTAAAACCTACAAAGAAAATATTAGTCCCAAAATCACCTATTCTACCTTGTTTTCTCATTAAAGATGTTGACTGTGATGGGACAGTGCACAAATACTAGGAGAGAGGCTTTCTTGGGCATAAAGTGTAGTTTCAGGAGGTAAGGGGTGATGGTCTAGGCACTAGAAGTGTGCACTATGAAAAGGAAAGGCATTAGAGAAATTTTGAGGTCTAAAATGGGCCTCCTAAGGAATATTATAAAATAATAGTGAGAAAAATAAAATAATATTAGATTACCTCATCAAGTTTTGGAAAGAAAAAAGAAAAAACTACTTTTTCAACTCGTATATTCAACTTATCTCCCTATGATTTTTCCCAAATTTCAAGAAAGAGCACTCGTTGGAAACATAATTCAATTTTTAATCCAATGAGTACCCATGTTGCATACATTAAATGGACCATATTACACAAAAAATCATCAATACATGAAAAAATGTGTCTGCAATCACATTTTTTCATGTATTTCACATCTTTCTTCTAGTAGGGTCCATCAAAAGTATGCAACATGGGTACTTCTTGGATGAAAAATTAAAGTCCACATCCAACAAGTGTTGTCACTCAAAATTTGAGTAAAATCATAGGGAGATAAGTTGAAAATTCGAGTTGGAAAGTAGTTTTTTGTTTTTTTTTTTGTTTATCTTTTTAGCTTTTTACTCCAAAAATGATGAATCATCCCCCATGGTTGACATCATCATATTGAATCCTATTGGTTCTTATAAAGTTCTTTTTTTTGTACATTTTTGTTTTTAGGCCCATATTTTACCTCAAAATTTCTCTAATGGAGAGGGGTACAATCTTGGGCGCAAAGTGCAGGTCCAAGAGGTAATGGATAGAGGCTTGAGGACTGAAGTTGCCCAATGCACAAAAAATGAAAAGGAGAGTCTTAATGTTGAGTGCAATTCATTTCTATAAGGGTCAAGATATGACATCACTATCCACTAGAGATGAAAGCAGGGTTTATCAAGCCTTTGCACAGTGTGCAAGTGTAAGAAATAATGATTGGTGATTGTGCACTAGTGATGACAATATGCAATGAAGGGAGTTGACCTTACGATGGGCAAAATGTGCAAGGTAAAGAGAAAAAAATCCCATAGCTAAGGCTTAAGGGTGCACAATGTGCTCATTATTTGGCTAAAAGTTGAATGTGCTCTTAGCTTGCATAAGATGTGAGGACATGAAATAATCCAAAATTTGACTATGTGTGAGATCAATGGAACAAAGAGGAGTGAAAGAGAATGCATGACAGGTCTTGAACATGATCTCACACACATATACAATCATTATTATGAAAATAATATGTACAATACCCAAAGCCAACATGTATACACTAGAGTGACAACAAAATGACACTTATCTCCAAGTGCGATAGTTAGGGTGCAAGAATTTACAACACAAGTGACAAATGAAATCAAAAAGTATGCTAGGTCATGGAAGTATGTCCAACTCATGTTCTTGTGATAGATAGGATCAATTAATGCAACAACGTGTGTTTGAGCTACCTCTAACAAAAGAAAATGCTTAGGAAAACAAAAGTGACACATACAAGAGAAAACTAACACAAGCAAGATTCAAAACAAGCAAAAGTGGCACATGAAAAATAGATAGCTAATAAACTTACCCAGATGATGGTGCACTTGCAACCAAGAGTGACAAAATGCTCCTTGTGCTCCAAAATTGTGCAAAGCTCAAAAGCGAAAGACCAATGTTAAATGAGATATGTGTTGGTCCCTTTATATAGGGTAAGAAAGCTT
>APFE031551889.1:0-27096 GCA_000404065.3 Pinus taeda | reverse complement strand
AAATAAAAATAAAAATAAACAAACAAATAAATAAATCTTAATATTAACAAACTAAGTGGAGACTGGCCGACCTAATTTCTTAGATTAACTCCTTCATAACCTATATATATAACTTAAAATATAGCTCATGGATACATCATGAATATCTCTAGAATATCTATTGTCGCATTCCCTGATGATGGACTCACTTGGTAGTCTGAAACGTTGGTTTCATAAAACTCTATAATAGGCCATTCCTCCTCTATTTAAAAATGATATACTCATTTTATTTTTTTTATGTTGAAAACTTAAGATCTTATATTTTAATTAGTGGTTGCATGTTTGCAAGATGAATTGAAATAGTGGAATAATTGTTGGTAATATACCCCTGAATGCCACATAAAGGAATGACCTCAATCAACGAAAACCATTGACTAGTGAGCTCCTCAAAAAACGTAAACCTTAGACGTAACGAATACTTCACTGAGCTCATTAAATTTCATCATATTATATTGTAAATATATTATTTTTGGTTTTAATGATGATTTTGAAACCATGGAAAAGGCCAAAAGGGTATATCAAAGGCCACAAGGAAATCTAAGGGTCACTTAGAAGTTGAAGAGTTATGATGGAAGTCTAAGAGCCATATGAAGGTGAAAACTCATCTCATATCTTATTAATAGGCCTCATGGCTCAATCAAGGGTAATTTTAGCACTTAAGCTAAGATAGTAATTAAATATCTATCTTTTGCTTGTGAGTTGAAAGAATTTTCTCTTGGTAGCTTATAAGTGTAAGGATTGTGAGGCTAGTATCATGTTTTGAAGATGATAGGAACTTCTATTGTCCCATTATTGGGTTTTTACGAGTTTGTGGTACATGCACATGTATGGGAAACATTATTAATGATAAATTTTTTAATTCATGAATTAATTCTCATGCATTCCTCTGTTGGTTATAACGACTATCCAGTATTCCAATCATGTATGCATGTGTGTTTACATGATAGTTACATGTTTATGAACTAATTTGTTACATGTAGATAGTGTGTTTGCTTTGAATCTATGCTCTTCATTGAATGTTAATGTTATTAATTGATTGTGAACTAATTTGTAGTTGGTTTCTAGCATCTTCCTGTTATGTCTTTCTTAGTTATTTGATTCCTTCTTAAGGCATGCTCTTGATCAATATGCTATTGTTGTTTTCTTGTATCATGTTCCACAATCCATCAATGGAGAGATAATATCATCTTCATTATTTTGGACTATTGCATGTGGTCTCAAACTTATCTATTTTCATTCAATATCCAAGAGAAAAACACACAAATGGTGGTTGTTAAACCAACAAACTGGATGGTGTTCCTGTTATAACCTTATTTTCCATGCCATTATAGTGAGAGAAACCCAATATCAACTTACCTTAAATGCATCCCTTTTCACATTTTCTTTTAATTATGTGAGATTTATCCCATAATAAAAGGGTGGAATTACATGATTGAGTTAGTTATTATAATCAATTTGCCAAAATATTATAATTATCAAATAATAATTATTTCATAATTGAGATAATTGAGAAAAAGCTCATAATTGTGCAAAGGTTTCTAGAGTTTTCCATTCCCAAGGAGATAAACTTGACCCACTTGTGTATGAGTTGGCTAGGGGTCCATTATTGTTGAAGTTTCCTAACTTAACAACCCCCTAGGTGTCTAGATACATTCTCATGGAGGATAGAATGAGCCTATATAATCTCACAAAGTGGAAAGGGGGTTAGATATAGTATCCACACTATAGTGCGAAAGATTTGTTATATTGGGAGAGGAGACCATGGTATAAGCTCGAGGAGAGGATCTCATTTGTTGAAGGTATAATTGCACCACTTGATTCATGATTAATGAAATTACATGTTCCTTACTGTAAATCTATGTTTACGGTTGATTATACATGTTAATTTTTATTTGAGCTAATAGTCTTCTACATAAGGTTATTTATGGTCATTGTTTGGTGATGCCTATGTGTAGGTAGTATATCTATTACGGGAGGCAAGATCTCTTGGTTGGAGCATAGAATTTTTGCATCAAACCCAATACCCTTGACCAATCTGTGAGGGATACAGGTGTGAGCTTAAACCCTTAGTGTAGGGGCTACATGCATGATTGACTTATTGGGCATTTAGATTGGGATTTATGTATGTAATTGAACTAGTCATCTATATTTTTGTCTAGTAACCTTTCTAGGGGCATAATGTTGCAAAGAAATAGCTCTTTGTGTGTGAATTTTCTCACAAGAGTTCCTATCCAAAACAGTGTGAGGTTTGATTGGAATTTCACACCAGAGAGACACCTTAGCATTGGAGGAATATCCAGCACCATCAACACCTAGAAAGGGGGTACTTTCTCTTGAACATAATTTAGCTTAACACCATGTAATTGATACACACCCACCAAGTCTCATCCTTATTTAGCACAATCATGATGGGTGAGCCACATGGTGATGTACTTGGTCAAATGACACTTGATTCTAACAATTGTTTAAATGTTTTACTTCACATCACTTGGTTCTATAATGCGCTACATGTATAGCAAAATGTTTGGAAATGGGGAGTCTAGCAATATCTTAAACTCGTGCTATACTTCCCTCTTGTATGGTATCCCTTTAGGCTCTTGGAACACATCCACGTAAACTTGTAAATTTATTTATAATTGTTGTTTCTATTTCTTAGTACACCCTTCCAACAAAGAATTTTATTTTACTAAATCTTCTACAAATTGATTTTCTCTTTAAAATAGTAAAACATACTTCTTGTTAAAATTGATCAGTTTCTTGGCTTGGTTGGCACTTACCAGTTCAATTTTGGACTTGCCTTTGTGCATATTGATGATGAAATATTTTCCATCTTAGATTAGGTGGTAATGGTTGGCTCTTTACATGAATATCTCAGCCCACATGTACAGAAAGGTATTTCTAAATACCACACATGCATCAAGTGGAACTACATCTAGTTCTACTTCATCAATAAAACTAGCATTTACAACAAATCTGATTTTGCACTATCTGGTAACCTTTACATTCACATCCTTATTTACCCATCCTAGTGGATATGGGCTTGGATGATAATGAAAATCTAATATCAATTTTTTGACTAACTCTTCTACAAATGGATTCTCCCACGATCTTGGGTCAAATGGAGCATAAATCATTGTCTTTATGACCTATATCTTTACTTGAAAACATTCGGTATTTTGGTGCTTTTCCCATTGTTGAAGGATACTCAAATTCACCTCCTTTTGCACTAACTTATAAATGATATTATCATCCACATCATAGTTGATTTTGAATTGTTTGCTCGAATTAGTGGCCATGGGGTTCTTCTCCATAACATCTTTTTTTCTTTTCTTTAGGTTAAACTATGGTTGTAACTTCTATCACATTTTCTTTATATGATCATCATTGTTATAGTGGTTGTTGTGGTTGCTAGGATCTTTGCACTAGTGTGCTATGACTACTATATTTTTACATTCCCCTTTTCCACTTCTTCTTCCACTCCTTAGAAGCTTCTTGGTGCTATTTTTACTTCAACCCACTTGATTTCCCTTTCTTCTAGCTTATGTTCTCTAGGTATTTTGCCTACAGACAAGCCTCATCCATTTATCTAGGTTTGAACAACGTCACTTTCATCCATAGATGGTTTTGTAGACCCGCTAGACAATTGGGGAGATACTTAACATTATGGACATATTTTTGAATTATGTGATGTACTCATGTACACTACACCCCTGGTTTTGCTTGAAGTAATGCCACCAGATACACTATTTTTCTACCATGGGGGATTCGCTGGGGGAGAAATACCATACCACATGAATTCATATTGGGGGATATATATTGAGGAAAAAATGACATAATATATTGAGCATATAATAAGGGATAAAGGTTTTGAATTTGATAGGTATAAAAAATGGAGCTCAAAGTTAATGAAAAAATATAAAGGGGTATAAAAATGTTAACGAAAAAATGGATATTTACAATATCTAGTGAAAGTAGGGGTTTTAAAATTGGGAAGTTGTATTGTGTTCATATTGATAGGGGTTTAAATAATGTGATTTTTAGAGGTATTTTCCAATATGTAGTCAAATTAAGGGTATTGTTTAGTATGCCATGAATGCACGTGATATGTCAGAGGTTAACTGAGTGAATATCAATGAAGCGCTAATCTCCTCTACATACCCAATAAGGTAGAATTGTGACTTTATGAGGGTTTGAAATCCTCCCACTTAGTTATTAAAGGCTCCCTCCAACCTCGAGGTCTCTACATGGCTTTCCCACCAGGTCAACACATGGCCCTCTAATTTCAACTAAGAAAATGAAATCTTGTATTCTTCTTCTATATGATGAACACTAAAATAAAATTCTAATTGTTGCAACCAATGATTTAGTTTTAGAGTGTTAATATCACCTTGATTTGGCTTGATTTTGAGCTTTGGTTCCATTTTGAGCAGGGACTGTGAATGGTTTATGACACTTGAACTATTTTTTTTAGGTTTGCTCTTCATCTCCTCCTTTGTTTCTTTCCAATATGCTAATATCCACTTATTGTAAGAATCATTCCAAGGTTATTACGGTGAAGTCCACATATCCTAAGAATACTCGACAATCGAGCGGTAAAAAGAACAAAAATTTAACCAAGAAAACAAACCTTCTTAGGAGAATCAACAAAAACAACCCACTTAGGGTGAGGGCATGAGTGAGACAAGTCACAATATTATGTTTCCTTAAAAAAAAATCAATTTGAGTATCTAACTCACAAGTAAGTGTGTATGGATGAAGTCCATCATATTCTTGCACCATCGACAACTACTTAGCAACCAACGATACTGGATCATCCATTCCTCACCCAGACAAAACAATAAATGGTTGCACAAGCTCCTCAACCTCCACAAGGGAGAAATGGAGGGCCACAATTTCATCCTGTAGGAACTAATGCACTGGTCCTTATGTGTGAGGAAGAGGATAATGTGACTATGCGAGTGAAATCCTATGACCCTTTTGAGTTAAGTTGTTCTTCTAAGGACTTGGCCACCCCTATTGCTTCTTCTAGACCAATTAAGTTAGATAAGAATGTAAAACTAGTATATCTCCCCCCTAAGGGTGTTATTCGAAATTCAACACACAATCCCAATGCATAAGCTTCCCAACACTACATTATCCTTGAGGACCTTTCCCAAGAATTATGTGCCATGTCTTCCCTAGAGGTTTTGTAGAGTTGTCGTCAACAAAACAAAGCTTTGTTGATTACCATCATAGGGGTGGAGCCTTTAGAGTCTAGTATTATCAATTTTGATGTTGAAGCTCCTTGTTATAGACTCTCTCATCAAGTTACCTTTCATATCTTGGTGCAAAATTTTAACCATGATGTATATCTCACTTTGGTGGATGAAGTGTCTTCCACTTTGCTATGTCAGAATCATGATAGAAAAATCTTGAGTCTCCAACATTTGCAAAGTCTAATACTATTGTACAAGCCTTTGACAAAAACCATTTTGTGCCTTAAGGCATTCTTCCAAATTTTTCCATTGAGGTAGGGGTAATATTTCTTATGTTGATTTTGAATTTGTAGATGCTCCCTTAGATTATAATCTACTCCTTGGTCATAGATGGTTTTATGCCATGTGTGACATTGTTTCTTCAGTATTTTTTATGCTTCACTTTTCCCATGAAGGAAATACTATAATGATAGATTAGCTATATTACTCTATGTCATTGACCAAGTCTACCACTATGGGTACTTTTTTCCCCTTCATTGGAGATAACCTTGGAAATTCCCTACCAACCTTTCATAGTAGCATGTCTTGCTTCGTCAAGTACACAAGCTTCAGTGATTTTCTTGCAGAAGCACAACTGTCTATCCAAGAATGATGCATTCCCCTCACTGGCTATTTCTTTAGACTTGGTCCAGTTGTAGGTTGAGCATATCCCTTAAGCAATTGAGCAATTCAGGAGGAAAACCAACATTCCCTCTAGAAAGTGCATAATTTAGTCTGGCAACCTGTTGGGCTCCATAATTGCACAATTATGCCAGTCAAGCTTCATCTAGAAAATTGTGCAATTCCTCCTAGCAGGGCTACTCAGCCCAAGAATTGCATAATCCTTGGCAGTAGTTAGTTGCTCTGTCAAGAAATGCACAAATGCCCTGGGTAGCTAGCCCAACTCCCTTCCAGAAATGTGAATTTTCTCCCAGCATTTGAGCAGACTCTTGCATGTGCAATTGGTTTGACTAGTTCCACCTGGGACTAAGAAAACTTGACTTGCATGCATCGGTTGCTTTTTCCCGGAATAGAAAAAGGAACATGCAAAAACATCCCTAGATTTTAGGGAGCTATTTTTAGCAGTTGGAGGTTACATGCAAAAATCATTTTAGAATCTTTCCTCCAAGTGTTGTTTTTTCCTAGATTTGTGACATGCATGTCATGAGCTTCAAACTTATTTATTTGATGCTTCATAGCTCATTTCTTCACATTGATCTTGGAGCTCTAACATCCTACAACGCATCCAGGACTCTTCAACACATCCAGCTCAGCTATTCATGGGTAAGTGGTCTCAACTTGTCTTTTGTAGCATTTCTATCACTTTTTGTGTTTTTGCTTATGTGAGTGTTGTTTGCTTGATTTCTTTGAATACTTGCTATCATTTACATGCACACTAGCTTGTACTAGCACCATTTCAATTTTTACTATCTCACTACTATCGCATGCATGAAACTGTTTTGCATGAAATGTCGCCGATTCGGCAACTTGCTTCACCCACATGCATGTTGTTCCATGTTTTGAATATTTCATTCACTGTTTGCATGCATGATCATTTGTTGCTGCTTACACTCAGTATTGCCATGCATTCACTTACACATTTGCTTTTGGACTCTGCCTCACCAAGATAGCATTGTGCAGTCCTGAGGGGGAAGTCTCTGTCTTCCCCTCAAGAAATGTGCATTTATGTCTAGTAATTGTCCTTCAAGCCTACTTTGCACAATTCTGAGGGACAATGACTATTGGCCCAGAGAATTTTGTAATGAAATCACTGAGCCTGCAACCATTGCCAGCTGAAATTGCACATTGGGTAATCTAGTAGTCAGCAGTCAGCTTGGATTGCGCATTACATAATTTCAATAGCCAGGCATGCCTCCCAGACAACCCAGACTCCCTTTTATGCATTTCTAGTAGCTAGTTAGCCATCCTCCCAGAAGAAATTATGCAATCCTTACCTATCAATCCCCAAGTATGTGTTATGTCGTTCCCAAATTTGCTTTGGATTTCACTGACAGATTTCTTGTTGTGCATGTCGCTTTGCCTCCAAATCTAGCAGGTGTTCACCCGCCTCTTGAAAGTTTAGGATTAATGGTCTCCAAGAGAGTAGGATCAAAATACACTGATGGAAGTGCAACTGGAGCAGTAGTTGACCAATTGCCTGCAAGTCTACTGATCTATGAAGATACTAAGCTAATTCTAGACAAGGACATCAAGCTGAAATGGCAAGAGGTTAATGACGCATTTGTAGGCACATTTGGAGAAGACCTCGAATACCACCAGGTATACTAAGTTGATTCTAGACAAGGACATCAAGCTGAAATGGCAAGAGGTTAATAACGCATTTGTAGGCACATTTGGAGAAGACCTCGAATACTGCCAGGTATACATGAACAAACACAAGTCTGACTTGTACCGGATTGCATGCGGATACCTTGTGTTCCCATGAACAGACATGACACACTGGATCATCTTGCACACTGACCCCAAGACAATGAACTTGAGTAATGTTAGTGGGATGAAGATTGTAACCTTCAGGGCATAGGATTATGATGATATGTATTAGATGTCGGAGACTGTAAATATGATGGAGACTCCCTTTAGCTTACCCAACAACAATTCCAACTCTAGAGACATTCTCAGAACTAGGTAAAGGAGCTGGCTAGATTTACGATGACACCCAACCAGATCTACATGACAGAGATATTGTGGAAGGTGTATCAATACTTGGTCATGTTTGCATGTCGACTGCATGGCCAAGAAAGCACAAAAACCTTCCCACAGAGTTGGGTGATCACACTCCACCAACTGGCCAGAGAAGGAAAACCATGCAACTGGTTTGGCATGTTGGCTCATCAGTTGAAGGAACATGTAATGAGGGCTTGACAGCTGCCCAAAGGTATGCAAGTAGAAATCTACATGTCCGCCTACATCTTGGATGCAGTCTGTGCCCGACAGGAGTTCCCAGGCTTGAAGTGGGCATGGTCACCAATGGAGACTATTGTGAACACTTATTGTAAGATGTTTTCTGAATGCAGCTTCAAAGGAGTTATCACATGATTGTTCGATCATTTTGTCACCCCGATTTACAAGATGATATTCGAACAAGATCCACCATGCATGTCGATGGCAGCAATGGAGGCCCTGATAGACATAGCTAATTGGTATGCCTCACCTTCTGGCACCTTCATACAGATGTACATCACAGAGAAACCCCTGCATGTTCTACCAAAGTTTGCCTTGGACGTAGTCTTCATGCAGGAAATAGCATATCACATCTCGGTAGAATTGACAACTAGGCTACACCAAAACATGAAAGCATCTATGCATGCTCTTCCACTGCGCATAGGTTTATATGTGATCCGGAGTTTCAAGCATGTAGATTTCAAATCAGAGAATATGAAGAAGTATCCATTCGACCTTCGAAGTTACAATCTATATGATCTGCATTGTCTTGTGAAAGATCACTACATGAGAGTACGGTCCAACTGGATAAATGGGGCATTTAATTTGGTGGAGGAAGACCCATGTAGATATTGCTATAGTTTCTCTAGACCCAATGAATAGGTTGGCTTCGTTGTGGATTGGTTAGCGAAGCAATGTGAAGCAACATCCCAGAGAGCACCAAAAGTAGCAACAACAGTAGAGGTGAACATATCAGTGCACGACAAGGGTAAGAGTAATATTGTTGATCGAATGGAGGAAGAGAAAAGCCACAAGTTCTGAGCAGACCCATTTTTGGAGAAAGAAGCTTTGGCCATAGAGGAAAAGAGGTAATAGTGCAACAAGCGAAGCATGTAAAGGTAGAGAGAGAAATGGAGAATGGAGGAAACAAAGAAGGAGTTGCATGAGTTGAAGGAGAAACGTTGAAAGGAATAGGAGCTACGCAAACAGGAGAGGGAAACACAACAGAAACAGGTACAATAGGGGAAGCAACATGTATAAATGAATGAAATAGTGCCTGTACAGGTAGTGGACTCATCAGAACAACTGGAATCAGGTGAACAGGGTGAACCATCGTAGTAGAAGGACTTCGCTCAGAAGATAGACAAAGCACTTGAACAAATGGATACAGACATGGAGTAGCAGGAGTTAGAGTAGGACATCGACCTCATGCCTCACCACCAAGAGGTTGACCCACTACCTTTACCGCATCTAGAAGATGAGTAATTCCCAAGTGACCAAGGAGACACTGAGATCCTTGGAGATCAACCGGAAGGAGAGATGCACAACATCTCATTTGACAAGTCTCAACATAGAGTTGTGCAATCTCGTAGAGTGTCAAATCCGAAAGATCATATGTCTCCTGCATAGTATGAGGAATGAGTGATCGTGTTTGACGTGCGCAAACATTCAACAGCCTTGGCCAATTCCACTAGAGCATATGTCAAAGCCACTAGCTCAAATGTTCTCTTTTTGACAACTAAGAATGAGCAAATGGCTAAGGAGCTATAGACAGCCAAGTAAGGAGGAGAGTTGGTGATAGTGTCTGCCCAAGAAGAACTAAAGAAGGTAATACTAGATGAAGTATTTTCCCTTGACACAGTTATGCGGCACTCATACACTAAATGGTCTGAGGTCTAATTGGGACTTCTTACTAGGGAGATCCCCTGACATGTGGCGGGTCTAGCACTGTCAACATTTCTGGCTCTAGAAGGAGGGCTAGATGACAAGTTGTGTCCTCTCATCCTATTTTGAACCTTTTCATATCTATCATGGAGTCTTGCACTCTGCTCCCTCCACGATGTTTTTCACATGTTGAATCTATTACCATCACGAGGGTGTTTTTTGATAACTTTTCCACTTAAAAAATGATGGTGAAGGCGAAGTGGCCTGGCCTGAGTTTTTGCATGATCTTCTTTCCATGCTTCATGAGGAAGATGGATGTTCCGATGAACAGGTCAGTTTTCTACTTACATACACACTTCATGAATCTCCACATCGATGGTTGTGTAGCCTGTCGGCTAACAGCATGCACTCAATTGAGCACTTTTGTCATCTCATTGAAGACACTTTCTATCATTTTGATCCAGACCATCTTGACTAAAAACTAGTACAACAATGGAAGGCTCCACATGAATCACCAATGGGTTTTTGGCAGTGCTTCTATGATTTGCAGTTTCAAGCTTTGAAGAGATAGATGAATTTTTTCTATCTTTGGGATTGATTCGAGTATTGCATTAAGAAATTTTCCCATCCCAAGAAGAAGTTTGAAACCAAGCCTCACTCAATATTCCTTAGTGATGGAGCTACGCAATCACATATAGATACGGCTAATATCACAAGTGACTGTCTTCTCTCCCCTCATCAAATAGCTCCACCACTGTAGAGTGATGCGGGAGATCATGCTTGCACATCTATTCAGCTATCACATTCTCCCAACATCACTTCCCTTAATTTTTGCGCAGATTTGGTTGTGAATCCATTGAGTTGTCATATCCATTTTGTTCCACAATCTCCATTTTCATACTCGGCTAATCCTCCAGATGATATTGTCTTGTGTTCTTCCATTCTGGAACCTACACTTGTTGTGAATAAGGAACAAGCCACTGACATAGTTTGTGTTGCACAACCAACATGCGCTATTATTCATGAAGAGTATGACTGGGAGCTTAAGCATCAACACTCGGTGAAGGATGACTACCTTCCATTTTAGCCTCCTCCACTCTTTCCTGATATTTTTGGTGAGCCTGCCATACATGATTTCACATGTGTATCTTCATCCACAAATGCACCCATTGTTGATCACTTGTAGGATACACCGGATGTCAGTCCATCATCCAAGAACGGAGAGGATAAGTCATTCATTGAAAATCCACATGATAGTTCATCTACCTTTTCCGAAAACACAGAGGATGAATTTGTTCGCTTCTCATCTACCACTCTATTTGATTCATTAGATCATGAGGATTCTGATGAAATCATTGATTTTTCTGATTGTGGCTGTCATGATCCATTTACTCCCATATTCGATCATGATCATGATTCTATCGTAGTTGATTTTTCAAAGCCATCCACTTATGATGATCTATTTGATGATGAAGTCAAAACACCCAATACTGTTGAGGCACTTCATCCTGAGCTTATGGTTATATCAGGCCCTCGCTCTCTTGGGGTTAGTTTCACTTCTAATCAGGAAATTGTTCAATTAGCCAAGGCTCCTCATCACTCATTTGTATGCATTAAAGATCAATCTCACACACAGATCATGCTTCCTCCACTCAAACTGCACGATCCCATCACTCATGCATTGGAGGAATCTTACATTGCAACCACGTGTGCATGATGCAAGTTGTCCTTGTTCCTTTCATTTTCTTGCATGTCACAATCAAGAGTATACATATGTTTCAAAGCTACACACAATGTCGCACAACATGTGACAAGTCCATAGACCTCATGTCATGCACTTGCACTCATTTATGTCCCATGGACACTTTGAAACATGAAGTGTATTTGTCTTCATTGTTATATATTTCTTCTTTGCTGGTTCACACAACCATATTGCTCGTAGACCAAGCCTTCACCAACGTGGGTCAACCAATGCACCGGTGGCTGCATTGGAAATATCACGTCATGTGATTAGGCCCATGCGTTGTTAGCTTAGGAATAGGAGTAGTTTTTTATTTCAAATTGTTTGCTTGCATGCTTGCTTTCTTACCTACTTCATTTGTTTGTTTGCTTGCTTGTTTGTTGTTGGCTTGTTGGGGCCTAACCTAGGTTTAGAGTTAATTAGCCAAACAAATCCCGTTACTACTGGCCCTTTTGGTAATAGTTCACAGAGCGCGGACTGAGGTCTCACCCGCAGTAGTATCGGAGGGTGCTAGAACTAGGTTTCCGCACCCTAGAGATGTCTGATGAGTTCAACGGGTCCTTTATTTGTCCCTACGCACAGGTTGGTTCGTGCACTTTCCTGTTCCTCGCAGCCTGATATACTGCCTTCGTGCAACCCTACCCAGGGGTTGTGAGTCACGCTCTGTGTTATTACCCAAGATATTTCTTATATTCCAATATTATTTAATTATCCTCATCTACTTGAATGTCTTAAGTTATACTTAACAATATAAAACATTCATATTGGTTCACGCAGTAAATAAACAATATACTCATAAATTATATTCAATCACACATTAAACCAGAGAAAGATACACAAAATTATGGCAAAACTTCTCCTTATTTATTCTTCCAATGATTATAGACTTGACCTGCCTTGCGCACTTAACTACAGGGGTCCATGTGCTCAGCTACGGACTACTAGGCCTCTGTGCACATAGTTGTAGAGCCTTCTCCTACTCTATGATCCACAGACACACTTTACACTTTGACTCAATCACTTAGACTTCTCCTCCTCTCATCTTCATTCTTATTTCTTCATTAGTTATCTTTTACACTTAGAGCCTCGCTCTATTTATATAATCCCATGGTCCGCGGACCATGGGTAGGTCTATCCAGCTGACATTACATTACAAAACTAGGGCGGACAACCTTGTGACTCTATTATGCTTTCGCGCCCCATGCTCGCAATTCACAGAGATTTTACAATAATATTTGGTCAAAACTTGGGTTTTAAGCCCCAAATCATGCCTTTAGGGGATTCCATGCCCAACATTTTCTTACTTTGCTTTCACATTTACTTCTGCTTTGCTTTGTTGTTGTTTTCTTATTTTATTCGTAGCTTAGTTTCGCATGAAACCATGTATGACTCTTGAGACAAGCTGGGTAAAGTAAAAGAGGTCTTGTACTACTTCATGAAACTCCCCAATCACTTTTTGGGTCTCTCCTTCCACCAAACATAGCAAGAATACCCCCATAGGATCCTTCTAGTAGAGTAAGCCCTTGGATATGATATATTTATGCGCTTACAATCTCAGGCTTCAGTATTTGGATTTATCCAGCCTTAATAGGGACCTTAGGAATAAGAGGTAATGAATGATGTTCTTATACCAAGGTGATCCCTCATATTTGGCATATATCTTCTGCTTAGATCTGCCCTGGTGATCCTCTGGTCTGCCTTCCTCTGTGATTAGGTTTATTCTTAGTGCTTGGAAGTTGGATTCAGATAAAACCTTATCCATCCCCACATGCCCCTCTTTCCTTCACTGTCTCCTTGCACCAGGATGTCCTTGACTGTTGTCATTGGGACAAATGTTGTGATTTTCTATTGCAGCACATACATGTGAAATTCCTTCAGAGCCTTTACTAGTACATAGGCTTGTTTCTCCAATATATTATATTTTAGCTTAGCGTCCTTTAGGACTTGGTTGAAGAAGGCGATGTGCTTCTCATAACCCACTTTATTTTTATGTCAAAGCAATGTGGCAATGGTTGTTGGGTATGGAATCCCTCCCACAGCATGTTTTGGGGCGCAAAGCCCCAGTTTTGAGTATTATTGTTGTAAATATTCCGCGAATTGTGGGCGCGGATTGCAAATTGTATGTTAGAGTCATAGGGTTGTTTGCCCTAAGTTTTGAATGGATTGTATAAATAGAGCGAGGCTCTAAGTTGTAAAGATAATTAGAGATACATGGAAATGAATGGAGTCTAGAAGATAGCGAGCATAGAGTAAAGGTCTAAGTGCTTTGGGTCATAGTAGTAGGAAGAGGCTCTATAGCTAAGTGTGTAGAGGCCTAGTAGAGTCCGCATCTAAGTGCGTGGACCCCTGTAGCTGAGTGTGCAGGGTAGAGTCAAGTCTATAACCAAGGAAGAAGAATAATGAAGAGAATTTTGATTCCAAATCTTGTGTATATGTTCCTATGCTATTTCCTATTTAGTTAAATTGTTTTATTTATCATGCGCACTTATATGAATGCTGAACAGTCTTAAATATAACTAGAAACATACTGATAAGTTATGTGATCAACTAATATCGGATTAATAGTAAGGAATTGGGTAATAACAAAGATTGGGCCCCGAGTAGGGCTACGCGAAGACAACATCGCAAGCTGCGAAGTATTGATAGGTGCATGTAGCGATGTGTGCACATGGTAAAACCATGGACCACTGAAAATCAGACATCTCTAGGGTGCGGAAACCTAGTTCTACCACCCTCCTATACTACTTCGGGTGAGACCCCAGTCCACGCTCCACGGAATGTCACCAAAAGGGCCAGTAGTACTAGGATTTGTTTGGCTAAGTCACCTCTTAACTTGGGTCAGGCCCCTACAAGCCAAAAAATGGTTCCATTACTGGGACTGGGATCTGCATTAGGGATGTCTAATGTTGTGTCACTGGAACCCAACAAAGAAAGAAATTGAAGGGTGGTTGGACAAGAAGATTCACGACTTCGTGGAGCAAGAAAAAAGGAATCTGCGAGTATCTAAGGAATAGTGGCTGGAGCACTACTTATATATGAAAATCCACGAAACTTTCTTTGCATCTTTTCCTTCTGCGATGTATGAGTGGATCACGAAGCTAGCAGATAGTCAGGGAAGATGCACACTCGATAAACCAATCGTGTGGACTCCAGAATTAGTGTGCGTATTAGGAGCATCAGAAGATAAAATCATGCAGGCTATGGATCATTGGCTCGATCGAATTATAGAAGGAATTATCATTGAGTTCATGGTAGATATGACTGTCAGCTACAGTGAGGCAGAATGTCACTTCCTCAAAGGACCGCGAGGTAAGTATATTAAATATTTGAATACTTGGATTAATATGTTATTGTGTGAAAAGCGGGTTATGCAAATAAATTAATGTTTGGGACTGCGCAAAGTGGGAAGATCTACAGAAACAGAAGTAGTGAAGAGTTAGAAACTAGTCCCTTGATTTCACCCTCGCGAGAAAGTGAGGAAGAGGTCACGAAAGTTTCTCTGAGAAGCACAGTCAGTCTGATAAGGCAACGAATTCCACACTTACCACCTCTGCCTACACCGCCACCCATCTCACCATCTTCACCTCCATCTCCACCCACCCCACCTCCGCCACCACCACAATTTAGTATGGCGAGTGCAATCAAACTACCAGTATTCAGAGGAGTAGGGAATGAAGATCCATACCAATTATGGTTTGTCGTAAGAGTAGTATAGGAAGCACAAGGAGTGGATGACAATATGAAAAAGGCTACATTTGTAAGCATGTTGCAGGATCGTGCATTAACATGGTATATTAAGCATTCAAATGGCCATCCAGACACAAGAATCACAGAAATCTAGGCTACGCTGAACAGGGAATTTAGCAAGCCAAAGTTGGAGACACAATCAATTATCAGGTTTAAGGAGATCACGATGCTCCCGAGTGAGACCCCCTGGGATTTAGACTAGAGACTGAAAAGTATGATTCATGAAGCCAACATGACTTTAATGAATGGACAGCACTATGCATGGTTTGTAGCACCATTAACACCACATTTAAAGATGGTGTTGTCACAAAAAAAACTTTCCACCCAAGACGAAGGCTTGGAGATGGAAATTAGATTTCATGAGACCCTTATACAAGATCTTGGTCTGGGAATCCAACAAATCCAGGTGCAATTACAAAATGTGTGTCTGGAAATGTAGAGTTTGAAATAGGACAAGACACCTCGGTCAGAGATGCATGAGGAGGTATGGTGCATA
This sequence comes from Pinus taeda, assembly GCA_000404065.3. Classification (NCBI taxonomy): domain Eukaryota; kingdom Viridiplantae; phylum Streptophyta; class Pinopsida; order Pinales; family Pinaceae; genus Pinus; species Pinus taeda. The sequence continues at coordinate 11,273 of APFE031551889.1, read as the reverse complement.
AAATGAAAAGGCCAGGGGCATGACAAGGACCACTGTCCAGTATTTACGAATTACTTAGCGGGAGGAGGGTCGATGCCATTAAGACCTAAGGCACAAGTAGGACCAAGCATGGCACCTTTATTATGGTGCGTGCTTTGTCAGATAGGAGGAAAACACACTACGGATAATTGTCATCTATTGCAGAAGTATAGGCAAATGTCCCAACAATTGTTTTTTAATTTTTGCAAGTTGGTAGGCCATGATGAACGCACTTACAGAAGCTATGAACTCATGATGGATCAGACTCTTTCCTACAGGGTACAAATTGAAACACGAACCCTCAACCCAAATGCAGGAATGGTGCACATTGGATTTCAGCGGCGCGAACGATGTTGAGGTGGAATGGGACTAGGGAGGGGTCGTGGACAACTAATTCATTACAATTGTGGAGGGACCAGACACTATGCCCACGATTGTATGAATCCGAAAATAACATCATGTTTGTACTGTACTCAGTTTGATCATGAGGCAGAAGACTACCCTATCTTGATAGTGAGGTTTTGCAAAAAAGGGGTAATCTAGCCTCCATAGACTCAGAATTTGCAAATGATGAGGTCTGAGCTACGCGAAGAATACCCAAATGTAAACATAGTGCTCAAAAGTGGTATCGCCACTGGAGATGATAAAGGTAAGTAACCAGAAGAAAGTGCATGGGTTCGCAAGGCTCCTACAAAGGAACTTGAATTTGATTTGGAGCTCGCGAAGGAGACATTCATGGAAGCTAAGAAGAGCTTCACCGAGGCCTCCACTTCAGGTAGTAAGGATAAACTAGAACCAGGGATGGATCCTTCAATGCTCACAACCATTTTGGATACATGCATGAAACTGCTATGCAACAGCAAGGCAGTAAAAGGACTATAGGAACTTATCACTAGATGTGTGGGGTCAGGAGAACCACGCATGGTTTGAAAAATTGGAAAGCATGCATTGCACATAGGAAGGGAAACGAGGTTGACTGCACAAATTGGCGAGTATGAAATGGATCAGGTACTCCTGGATCTCAAATCAGACATGAATTTATTGCCAAAACAAACAGGGGAATGCATGGGCATACCCACACTACAATGGTCTCCTATTCAATTGTGAATGGCGAACCAGCAGAAGATCCTCCTCATGCGGAGATTGCAAGGGGTAACGGTGGATATTGAAGGTGCGAGTACGTTGGTGGATTTCGAAGTGATAGATATTTTCGACGATAGCAATCCCTATCCCATGCTACTGGGCATAGACTGGGCCACTGATATGAATAGAGTCATAAATCTGAAGAAGCGCAAAATGAGATTTGAGAAAAAGTCACTATGCATAGTAGTACACTAGATCTAGCTGAAGGAGCATGATACATTGAACCGGTGCATGACAATGATAGTGATGACGATATTGATTTCACCTACAAGATAACCATGTGAGAACAGGATTGGGTGAACCCAACTGCAGATGGTAGGATTTCTTGGGAGCGTGAAATCTCCTCCACTTCAGATTTCGATGAAGAAATAGAACGATGGCAGAATCAATTGCATGAAGTAACAATGCTTAATTGCAACATGATGATAAGATCACTACACTGTGTAACCACAGAGATTAGGGATCTTCCTAGGTTGGCGAGTTGACAGCGATGGATAACTTTCTGAACAAATTTGAGAGCGATGTACTAGAATAGCAGTGCTTTGACACTTTGAAATTGGTAGAGTTTCAAGGATTGGCACGAATGCAGAAGGAGGATGCACGTACGATTTGGAAAACCCCAGCTACGGATGAGAGCCAATTACGAGGGGAAAAACAATGTACACATCCACCTTCCTTGATGGGTAAAGGCATACGATATGTAGCTTACCTAATCGCACACCACTCCTAGGATAAAGAGTCAGAACACAACATAGTGGCAGGAAAAGCAAAGTGCGCCAAAGGTTATCCATGGAGAAGCATTCGACAAGATGTGTGAAGTGCTGAACAAGGTTCACCAAGTGAGATGAATTCACTAGGACCTACGTGTACCAGTAATTTGATGGGCCTATAGGACCATATGCAAAACCCTGACCTCGAAAACAATTCCGAGGTGGAATGAAGTAAGGACTATAATCTCTGAGGAGCATGTGAAGATGAATCCACACGTAATAGCACCTATAGGTGTGACAGTGCGTGAAGCCTTGGACAAAGAAATCACACAGCTACACAAAGTAGAACACATAATGCTTCAAGAAGCCATTTGGCAAGGGAACCTTCAGCTTCGCGAACTTGAAAAGGACCGAGTACAGCTAAGGAAGAAAAGCATTTTGATGGATACATAGGTTAAGAGGCTAGAAAATGAGATCAAGCGAGCATGTCTTGTCAATAAACCAAGGATGACAAGGCAAGGTGTGGATAATCATACTAAGGAATTAGAAGACAATCGCTGAGATTTAATTAGTCCGTTGCCATGGCTAGGACCACATATCACCAAATGCAGTAACTAGCAATTGCACCAAATGTTGCAAAGGAAACGCCGTAAGACCTAAATTCGAGAAGCATCATGATATATAAACAATATGTTTTTCCTAGGAAATTAATAGAGGACTTTTGCTTCTTCAAGAATCCATATTCTAGAGACAAAGTAAATGGCTCAGAAATGTAGAAATACTTCATCTCATGTCTCACCTCCATCATTTTGTATCAGGAATTTTCTCATCTGGTTAAGCCGATTAAGGACGATGACGCAATTGAAACCATCTAGTCCCTAAACATGGTTAAAGATCTGGGATTGGATGACTTCTTTATAATTTTTAATATAAAACAAAGAGCCTAATCATAGGATGGAACTGTCCATTTCAAAATATTAATGAAATTGTGACGGTTTTGGGATTCCCTTTAGAATGGAATGGAAATTATTTAAATATCTAGGAATCCCCATTTTGATCGGTGCCTCTAATATGGAGAGTTGAATCAATACCTCAAATAAATTTTCGAAGAAATTTCAAGCCTGGGGTGCTCAATGGCTCTCTTCATTAGGATGTGTTGTGATAGTTAAATATGTTCTATTGTCGCTTCCTGTCTACCTATACTCTGACCTTCTAGACCCAAAAGTTGTGCTCAATCAGATGAGCTTGTTAATTCACAAGTTTCTATGGCAAGGAGGGAGGAATAATGAAAGAAAATTCCATTTAGTAAACTGGAATATAATTTGTCTCCCAATGGTTAATGGGGGATTGGCAGTCTAAGACCCTCTATTTATGAATATTGCTCCTAGAACTACAATCGTTTGGATACTTATTTCAGATACTTATTTCAGATTTCAGTGTGTGGTGGAAATTTGGCTTTCTGCCGGAATATTCAACAAGAATTCTCTTCTCAGGGTAGAATCAACTTATTGGGCAGGTCTAGCTTTTACTATTTGAAAGCTGTGAAAGGAAGCAACCCCTCTTATTATTGATCACCTTAATTGGAAACGGGGAAATAGGTCTTGCTTATATATTTTGAGATAACAAATATTTCCAAATATCCTATTGAGTGGAAGTGAAGAATTCAAAATCATCGCTCAGTGGATAAAATAAAATGGTTTTTCTCAAATTAAAGGACATATAAAAATGGGATATCAAAGGGGTATGGAAGGGTTGGATCAACCTAGAGCTGGTGATTCATTTAAAGTTGGTTTGGGATAATTAGACTTGAGTGATAAACGGTTGTTTATAGCAGTTGCCTAAACCTGTAGCAGACTTCCCTCCCTTGCCGAAGTCTGTTGTACAATTCAGTCAGAGTGTTGATTGATCTGGAACTCTCACTGTTTTGGATGATCTGGTTTAATTTGAAATTGGGCAAAACATACCAATGGAACATTCCAACACAAAGAATTTTCACTGTCCCTGAAATTCTTGCTGGATTCTTGTCACATTTGTGGTTGGAAAGAGGGTCTGTTTGCTATACAATTAACGTACTCTATCGTTCATGAGTAGCATGGTTTTTGTACCCCAATGAGCTTGTCAAATATTTCTGAAATGATATTTTGAATAGGTCAATCCTCACAATCATCCGCTAAAGTTATGTGATTTTGGAAGTGCCAAAAGTTCTCGTGAGTTGTTGCACTGTGATATAAGCATCCAATTGAATTGTCATTGTCCTCTTTTCACCTTACACGTTTGCAAATATGCCTCTTTTCACCTTAAGCTATTTGACAAAAATGGATTTACCATTTACACTCATATCCTATCAAACTCTGCTCGGAAATATACAAGTCACTATTGATTATATTCAAAGATTAATTAAATTTATATTCTAGGTAGAGGAATCATGGCAGAGCATGGTGCCTTTTGCCAATGTAACCAACCATGTATAATTTGCTCGTCACCTAGAAAAATAAAAGTAATTCACCATCTCTATCAGTAATATAGTGAAACATAGACCGTGAAACATAAACATAAGTAACCATATTAGCTGTCTTGGAGACCACCCACTTCACATCTGACGGTGAAACAATGCATTTTACAGTCACGGTTTTATGATTCTCGCGCTGAATAAAGATGACTTCCAAGGGCTCCTTCCCTTTGAGGTTTCTTGAAACAATATAATCAACTTTCCCACATGATTAAATGACACAATTTATTAACTGTAGCCTCTTATTTCGTGTTAATAACACGAGTAAGCCTCTTGAGTTTGATGCTAAGTAGTTTGTCATATATCACCCACGCAAAACTCATAAAATGGGGATCGGTAGTACCAGATTATTTCAAATTTGCACAGCCCCAATAATTTGGGTGACATGTTACATGATACCCAGTTGATGCCCTGGCACTTTTCTTATCAAAAAACCAAGTTGGTTTCATGAAGCATCGATAAATCATAGACAACATCATTCTTGTTCAGGAGGCGATTCATTCAAGAAAGAAATGGGGTAGTCGGGTATGATTATCAAATATGACATGGAAAACACCTTCAATAGAATCCATCACTCCTTTTTATTCTCGGTGATGGAAAAGTTGGGTTTCTGTAATGAGTTCATAAATTGGAGTAGAGATTGTATTGGAAGCCTGTGGATAGCTCCTTTAGTAAATGGACTCCCCTGTAATCTTTTCTCCACGTCTAGGGGTTTGAGGCAGGCTTTAAATACAAGCTTAGTAGAAACCTTAATATATTAGTGGCAAAAAACTTAAATAAGGAACCTAGAGATGGGAAGAAGGGAAGAGAAGGGGGAATATGAGGACTAAGTATAGAAAACAACAATAAATATGTGTATCATTCCCAGTTTGCTGACGATACGTTGTTGTTAGGGGGAGCCTCCAAAATTATTGCTCGGCGATTCAGACCAGTGTTTGATCAATATCTAGACCTGTTGGGGGGCTTCATTGATAAAACAAAGAGCCTAATCATAGGATGGAACTGTCCACTTCAAAATATTAATGAAATTGTGACGGTTCTGGAATTCCCTTTAGAATGGAATGGAAATTATTTAAATATCTAGGAATCCCCATTTTGTTCGGTGCCTCTAATATGGAGAGTTGAATCAATACCTTAAATAAATTTTCGAAGAAATTTCAAGCCTGGGGTGCTCAATGGCTCTCTTCATTAGGATGTGTTGTGATAGTTAAATATGTTCTATCGTTGCTTCCTGTCTTCCTGTCTAACTATTGTTCATGAGTAGCATGGTTTTTGTACCCCAATGAGCTTGTCAAATATTTCTCAAATGATATTTTGAACAGGTCAATCCTCACAATCATCCGCTAAAGTTATGTGATTTTGGAAGTGCCAAAAGCTCTCATGAGTTGTTGCACTATGATATAAGCATCCAATTGAATTGTCATTGTCCTCTTTTCACCTTACACGTTTGCAAATATGCCTCTTTTCACCTTAAGCTATTTGACAAAAATGGATTTACCATTTACACTCATATCCTATCAAACTCTGCTCGGAAATATACAAGTCACTATTGATTATATTCAAAGATTAATTAAATTTATATTCTAGGTAGAGGAATCATGGCAGAGCATGGTGCCTTTTGCCAATGTAACCAACCATGTATAATTTGCTCGTCACCTAGAAAAATAAAAGTAATTCACCATCTCTATCAGTAATATAGTGAAACATAGACCCTGAAACATAAACATAAGTAACCATATTAGCTGTCCTAGAGACCACCCACTTCACATCTGACGGTGAAACAATGCATTTTACAGTCACGGTTTTATGATTCTCACGCTAAATAGAGATGACTTCCAAGGGCTCCTTCCCTTTGAGGTTTCTCGAAACAATATAATCAACTTTCCCACATGATTAAATGACACAATTTATTAACTGTAGCCTCTTATTTCGTGTTAATAACATGAGTAAGCCTCTTGAGTTTGATGCTAAGTAGTTTGTCATATATCACCCACGCAAAACTCATAAAATGGGGATCGGTAGTACCAGATTCTTTCAAATTTGCACAGCCCCAATAATCTGGGTGACATGTTACATGATACCCAGTTGATGCCCTGGCACTTTGCTTATCAAAAAACCAAGTTGGTTTCATGAAGCATCGATAAATCATAGACAACATCATTCTTGTTCAGGAGGCGATTCATTCAAGAAAGAAATGGGGTAGCCGGGTATGATTATCAAATATGACATGGAAAACACCTTCAATAGAATCCATCACTCCTTTTTATTCTCGGTGATGGAAAAGTTGGGTTTCTGTAATGAGTTCACTCCTTTTTATTCTCGGTGATGGAAAAGTTGGGTTTCTGTAATGAGTTCATAAATTGGACTAGAGATTGTATTGGAAGCCTGTGGATAGCTCCTTTAGTAAATGGACTCCCCTGTAATCTTTTCTCCACGTCTAGGGGTTTGAGGCAGGCTTTAAATACAAGCTTAGTAGAAACCTTAATATATTAGTGGCAAAAAACTTAAATAAGGAACCTAGAGATGGGAAGAAGGGAAGAGAAGGGGGAATATGAGGACTAAGTATAGAAAACAACAATAAATATGTGTATCATTCCCAGTTTGCTGACGATACGTTGTTGTTAGGGGGAGCCTCCAAAATTATTGCTCGGCGATTCAGACCAGTGTTTGATCAATATCTAGACCTGTTGGGGGGCTTCATTGATAAAACAAAGAGCCTAATCATAGGATGGAACTGTCCACTTCAAAATATTAATGAAATTGTGACGGTTCTGGAATTCCCTTTAGAATGGAATGGAAATTATTTAAATATCTAGGAATCCCCATTTTGTTCGGTGCCTCTAATATGGAGAGTTGAATCAATACCTTAAATAAATTTTCGAAGAAATTTCAAGCCTGGGGTGCTCAATGGCTCTCTTCATTAGGATGTGTTGTGATAGTTAAATATGTTCTATCGTTGCTTCCTGTCTACCTATACTCTGACCTTCTAGACACAAAAGTTGTGCTCAATCAGATGAGCTTGTTAATTTGTCTCCCAATGGTTAATGGGGGATTGGCAGTCTAAGATCCTCTATTTATGGATATTGCTTCTAGAGCTACAATCGTTTGGATACATATTTCAGATTTCAGTGTGAGGTGGAAATTTGGCTTTCTGCCGGAATATTCAACAAGAATTCTCTTCTCAGGGTAGAATCAACTTATTGGGCAGTTCTAGCTTTTACTATTTGAAAGCTGTGAAAGGAAGCAACCCCTCTCATTATTGATCACCTTAGTTGGAAACAGGGAAATAGGTCTTGCTTATATATTTTGAGATAACAAATATTTCCAAATATCCTATTGAGTGGAAGTGAAGAATTCAAAATCCTCGCTCAGTGGATGAAAAAAAATGGTTTTTCTCCAATTAAAGGACACATAAAAATGGGATATCAAAGAGGTATGGAAGGGTCGGATCAACCTAGAGCTGGTGATTCATTTAAAGCTGGTTTGGGATAATTAGACTTGAGTGATAAATGGTTGTTTATAGGAGCTGCCTAAACCTGTAGCAAACTTCCCTCCCTTGCCAAATTCTGCTGTACAATTTAGTTAGAGTGTTGATTGATCTGGAACTCTCACTGTTTTGGATGATCTGGTTTAATTTAAAATTGGCAAAACAAACCAATGGAATCATTCCAACACAGAATTTTCAATGTGCCTGAAATTCTTGCTGGATTCTTGTCAAATTTATGGTTGGAAAGAGGGTCTGTTTGCTATACAATTAACTTACTCTATTGTTCATGAGTAGCAAGGTTTTTATACCCCAATGAGCTTGTCAAATATTTCTGAAATGATATTTTGAACAGGTCAATCCTCACAATCATCAGCTAAAGTTATGTGATTTTGGAAGTGCCAAAACGGTTCTGGAATTCCCTTTAGAATGGAGTGGAAATTATTTAAATATCTAGGAATCCCCATTTTGTTCGGTGCCTCTAATATGGAGAGTTGAATCAATACCTTAAATAAATTTTCGAAGAAATTTCAAGCCTGGGGTGCTCAATGGCTCTCTTCATTAGGATGTGTTGTGATAGTTAAATATGTTCTATCGTTGCTTCCTGTCTACCTATACTCTGACCTTCTAGACCCAAAAGTTGTGCTCAATCAGATGAGCTTGTTAATTCACAAGTTTCTATGGCAAGGAGGGAGGAATAGTGAAAGAAAATTCCATTTAGTAAATTGGAATGTAATTTGTCTCCCAACGGTTAATGGGGGATTGGCAGTCTAAGATCCTCTATTTATAAATATTGCTTCTAGAGCTACAATCGTTTGGATACATATTTCAGATTTCAGTGTGAGGTGGAAATTTGGCTTTCTGCTGAAATATTCAACAAGAATTCTCTTCTCAGGGTAGAATCAACTTATTAGGCAGGTCTAGGTTTTACTATTTGAAAGGTGTGAAAGGAAGCAACCCCTCTTATTATTGATCACCTTAGTTGGAAATGGGGAAATAGGTCTTGCTTATATATTTTGAGATAACAAATATTTCCAAATATCCTATTGAGTGGAAGCGAAGAATTCAAAATCCTCGCTCAGTGGATGAAAAAAAATGGTTTTTCTCAAATTAAAGGACATATAAAAATGGGATATCAAAGGGGTATGGAAGGGTTGGATCAACCTAGAGCTGGTGATTCATTTATAGCTGGTTTGGGATAATTAGACTTGAGTGATAAATGGTTGTTTATAGGAGCTGCCTAAACCTGTAGCAAACTTCCCTCCCTTGCCAAATTCTGCTGTACAATTTAGTTAGAGTGTTGATTGATCTGGAACTCTCACTGTTTTAGATGATCTGGTTTAATTTAAAATTGGCAAAACAAACCAATGGAATCATTCCAACACACAGAATTTTCACTGTGCCTGAAATTCTTGCTGGATTCTTGTCAAATTTGTGGTTGGAAAGAGGGTCTGTTTGCTATACAATTAACGTACTCTATTGTTCATGAGTAGCATGGTTTTTATACCCAAATGAGCTTGTCAAATATTTCTGAAATGATATTTTGAACAGGTCAATCCTCACAATCATCAGCTAAAGTTATGTGATTTTGGAAGTGCCAAAAGCTCTGGTGAGTTGTTGCACTGTGATATTATTTACATTGGTTAAAGCATGAAATTATTCAAACACCACCTAATTTCAAACACCTGCACTAGCAAAAATAAGATAAAAGGTATCCTCATTATGGACATTGATAATGCATGCTCAGGCTGCGTAACAATCTACTTTACGTTTTTTGTGGTCGTGTTTTTTGTGGTCGTGCTCTGTGCAAAGTAGATTTATAAACAAATTCACCAAAAGGTTCCGACATACTCAGGCTTTCCGCGTACAGTATCTATGTTTTGGGATGGCAATTGTCTTTCATATATACATGGATTTTGAGGCAAAGCACAGAGAGCTAATCCTCAGCAATATATATGATCAGAGTTCACGATGCGATTAAAGCAAACCTGCAATGAAATTGCTGTGCGTCGGAGTTGGTTTTGCAGCTATTTTCGGGGTTAAATTCTATCCTGCTGACACTATCCAATTGAATTGTCATTGTCCTCTTTTCACCTTACACGTTTGCAAATATGCCTCTTTTCACCTTAAGCTATCTGACAAAAATGGATTTACCATTTACACTCATATCTTATCAAACTCTGCTCGGAAATATACAAATCACTGTTGATTATATTCAAAGATTAATTAAATATATATTCTAGGTAGAGGAATCATGGCAGAGCATGGTGCCTTTTGCCAATGTAACCAACCATTTATAATTTGCTCGTCACCTAGAAAAATAAAAGTAATTCACCATCTCTGTCGGTAATATAGTGAAACATAATTTAAACCCTGAAACATAAACACAAGTAACCATATTCGCTGTCCTGGAGACCACCCACTTCACATCTGACGGTGAATCAATGCATTTTACGGGCACGGTTTTATGATTCTCGCGCTGAATAGAGATGGTTTTATGATTCTCGGGCTGAATAGAGATGACTTCCAAGGGCTCCATCCCTCACCCACATGGACTTTCAATATTTTCTTCTTCGCCTTCCCCATGGAAAGAAGAAATACCCAACAACAAACCCCAGGATCACAGACATGAGCAAATATCCCAGCCCTGCATTCAGACCAAAAACGGCGGATTCCATGACCCTAAATCCAATATTGACAATATACTCATGAAATACAGAAAAAAGAAATACAGCAAGAAGGGTAAGCGAGTAACCAAGCCATGATTGAGTCTTCCAGCCGTCGAACAGCAGCTCCTGCAGTAAAACATTATGTGCATCATCTTGGAGTTCTGGAGTTCAAATCCGGATGAAACCCTTTTCCACAATTTCGCTGGAAATGCCCCTAACAGATCTGATTCAAGGCTTGGTCCTCGATATTGAAATAAATACAAAGCAGACCATTCCGATAGCGTATATTCTTCTCCAACTCATCCAAGACTGCCCTCCATCCAGCGTGTATACAGAAACACTCAAATGCAAACTTGAAATCAGGAATATACGCATTGGTCTTCATCTTGAGAAGTTTTCTTGCCACACCAAAAACCGCTGCTGACCCAAATCAGAGAAGAAGACAGACATACGAAAATGTGAGAACTAGAATCATAAAACAGGAAGCAGATACAAAAATCTGAGAATTGGGATTGTGCTCCAATAATCTAAAAATCCAAACCAAAAATGCTCTGAATACCGCCACCCACTTCGACATACCCATAAAATTTCCCTGTGTCGCTTCAGACCTCAGAACGTTTTTCACCGATGATCTAATGGCTGGAAATGATTTAATCGTCTAACGATCCATTTAACGGCCCACGTCGAGACACGGTGGCATGGAGGGTAGTTCGTCTCAGAGGGAACGCCTTACGGCGTAA
>APFE031551888.1:0-16252 GCA_000404065.3 Pinus taeda | reverse complement strand
AGAGGGAAAAAAGAAAAGCATACTGCACCCATATGGTGGAAATCCAGTGCTAAAAGGATAGATGGGTCTTTGAAGACCAGGCTGCCCAAATTGAAATTGGTATGTAGGATCAATTTGTTGAGCTTCAACATAATAAATGCCAGATAGGATCTTGGGGGAACCAATGGGAATAGACCATGTCGTTGAAACAGTCCATGGGTGGACTCCATCTAGTGATTGATAACTAGTTGGGACAGATGGTATACTAGCAAACATCGTAGGGGTGGTAGCAGGAAGTTCTGGCACAGTTGTATTAGATGACACAATCCTAGATGTTGATGGTTGTTTACACATATTTAGTCTATCCAAAAGGTTTCCTAGCGATTCGATGGGGACTTGTGATGAAGAATGATTAAAAGAACCTACTTCAGGAATAGAAGGATATAAGTGGATCCCAGCTCCAAAATGCAATGGAGTACTGGATGGAAGATCCTCCACAACTTCTTCTATGGAAATCAGTCCAGGTGGAAGCGGTAGACCGTCAGGTCCATAAAATATTTCTAGAGCCGAAGAAGGTATAGCTTCTGTAATGGAAGATACTAGTGGGGTGACACCTTCTGAATTTTGGGACTCAATTTCCAGATGTTCAGGTAAGTGAAATTCAATTTGTAGACCAGCTCTTGTTGGAATTGTTTCAGGTATGGAAGCGTCTACCATTACACTAGGATCAGTTCTAATGTCCTCTTATAACTGCGAAACTTCTTCTATAAAGGTAGATGTACCAAAAATGATCAGAGTAACTGTAGCCTCTCATGATGTTGAAACACAAGTTTCAAATAAACCAAGAGAGGTGGACTCAGTTAAATGAGACCTTTTTGCCCATAATGGTTTTGTTTCCAAAGTCAAATACAGTTGACTCACTAGCCTCCACGAACGATGGGGTTTCGATTGAATTTCTTCCATGATTGCAGATTACTTGATCAACTCAAAATTAAAAAGGGGAAAATGTTATTCCGAATTAAATAAATTTTAATGACTCTTTGACAGAACTTTGCTTTTTCAATTTTTAAGAGTCGAGAAAAAGCTAAAGATGACTCTAGTCGCCTTCGATTTTTAATAAGCCTAAAGTGACAAGTGCTGAGATGGACCTTTTATTTTAAGGAGTCGAAAAGGAACAAATGTGACTAATCTAGAAATCTAGATAGAGGGATTACCAAACCAATCACAAAACTGCAAAATACACCTTGGTGGTAAATTAAAGAGAAATTACCAAGGACTTATGTACGACAGTCAATCTTCCCGAATGATGTGTTTAGTGCATTGTGATTGATAGGGTGACAGAAATGGCTTCCTAAGGATAAAGGATATCACCCTATTGTGGTCTCTCAATATATACTCGATGGTACAGGGAGCACAAGTCCGTACAACCACTTGTCGCATTGAGGAGGAGGAATCACCCAAGCTTTGATGAAAATGATAGTTACCAGGTTTTACGATGTCGGAATACGTCTCTAGCCTAAACCTCTAGATGTGTTGTGTTAGGTTCCAAAGCATTTTTATATTCATTGAGGTTTATTTTAGAGTTGATCTTTTTTAGAGGTTGGTATTTCAAGGTTCACCATGTGATGTAGATGTAAAATTCCTAAATATGCAGTCTAAAATGATAAATAGTAGTTTGTTTTCTTTTAACAATGAAAATCCTAGCTACTAAGGAAAGAAGAGTACGATTCTTTCAACAGAGAGCAAAGAGCACACGCTAAATCCACTTTTCCTAAATCATTTTCCGCATGCAGTCTAAATGCAAATGCACATGCATGTTTTTTTTTTTTTGTTTCCTTAATGTGATAATGCCAAAAAGGAAAACTAAGTACAGATCTAAACTATTTTCTTCAAAGTGACACTTCAACAATTTCTTTTCAAAATGAAAGGAAGACTAAAACAACGCTTTCAATTTCAAATGGAAAACTTCTTTCGACACTTCAAATATTGACAATTCAATCAAATACAATGGTAAAAGTACAATCAACTATCTAGAAGAGGAAGAATTTACGACACTCTTCTTTTGACTCAAAATGACAGTTACGACACTTATTTACATCAAAAAACAACAGTTCGATTAAGCTACTTTTGACAAAGGAGGAATGTAAATGATGAAAAATACATAAAAACATTCACAAATCCTGATTAGTGGAGGATGAATAATGTGAAGGAAGGCTTCAGCAATGATATACTAATCATAAGCAACAAAACTACTGAATAGAGATAAGAACAAGGAGGAAAAAACCAAATTCGAGAGAGAGAGAAACAATATCATTCAATCATCGCACCTGTCCTTAAGGGAAACACGGATGCATCTCACTTGCAACACATGGGAGGTGTGATGCATACAGGTTGCCAGTTACAGACAATGTGATGGACCAGGGAACAAAACTGAGTTTGGTTTTTGCTCAAAATTTGCAGCTAAGTTCAGTGATTTAGGCTGAGCTATGATAGACAGTACAAAAAAAGTACAAGGGTATGATCTTATGAGGTTATTGAGCTACCACAAGGGCACTTAGGATGTTTTCAAGTGAGATGTTCAATTCATAAACCAACTCGGAGGTTGACTGAAGAGACATTGATCTACTTTGTAGTTGCATAGCAAAAGTAGTTCGAAGGCTAGCTAGCTTAACTTTAGGCTTTGTCTGTAGTTTATAAAGCAAACAATAATAATAAACAAACAAACTATTCATTCCCTAGCAAAGTCACCATTTTGTTTCTAAGAAAACTAGTGTCTTTTCGATCTGATAGTCCCACTAAAATGGGTAGCTATCTTAGAAACAAACAATTCAAAGCAGTTCGAGATTTCCTTTATGTATGATAGATAAGAAAGAATCAAAGAGGACCAACCTATATCTTCCTCTTGGCTCCTTGCTTGTTTCCTCTCTCCCTTGATAGAGCTTCCCACTCTTCTCTTACTTGTCCCACATTAGAGTATACCTATAGAGGAAACGCAACAAAACATCATCAAAGCATCTCAATCTATGACATCATAAACAATGCAGAATCAGAAATACATTGACCATACAATTTCATCTACAAATAACAAGATTCACAAATACACGATTATATGGAGGAAAACTCAAAGAACTTTATCGATATTAGAAATAGAAGAGAGGATTAAAACCTAGCTGTTTGATCTAACATCATCCTCCCAACATCAAAGCCCTCTTCACCTTATGAAAAGCAAGATCACGCAACAATACAATGTCTCTTCTCAAAGAGAAACCAATAGCAATTCCTTACAAATTACAAAATTCCAGCCTCGAGATCTCTCAGATGAGGGATCCATTTATAGATATTTGCAGAGGGGTTGGGTTTAGGGTTATTTAACGAGTCTAAAAAGAGTTTAAAGGAGGCTCGTTTTTGAGGAACGAGTGGCGTTTAGGGTAGCAACTAATTTCGGGTAAGCTTGGAACTTCTCAAAACATGGTGTTGTGAAGAGGTTGGCTAATAGGACCACTCATCGCAGTTGTTCTTCAAAAGGGTAAACAATCAAGTGGAAGTGTTTGATCGGCCAAAAGGATGGAGATGATGGCAGAACACAAACAAGGCTCAAAAGGCTAATAGAATTGCAATCACAAAGGTTGTTCACTGAAGGAGGGCTTATTTTTTAATGAGCTTGAACCTTGTGGTAACATATGCTCAGTGGCGGGTTTATTTTTTCACGAGCTTGAACCTTGCAGAAACATTGCTCATTTTGTGGTCAAAATGTTTAATTCATAGTTTAGCACATATCATATTCTTTTGTTGGTCGTTAAACCTACTCAATTACTCCATCAAACTGATTAGAAATACATACATGTGAAAAAATGAATTAAAACTACCATTTTACTTGAAGCACGTGAACGGTAAACATAGAAGTAGTTTTACCTCTCATTTTCATCATTCTATTTTAAATTTGGGATTTTGGAGCTCTTGAGTGGTTTTCCCCTTCAAATTACACTAGTTGATTTCAGGAGTTCCGGTGGAATACTCTCTATGCCGTCAGGGCCAGGTAGGAGCTAACCCTGAGCTCTTCAATTTTATACCATCCTTCTTTGATTCTGAGCATGTTTTTAGACATTTATGGGCCCTTGGGGTTTGAACAACTCATTCCCCAAACATCACATATTTCTAGTATCAAAAGGTGTGATTCATACTGAGATGCCAATTGGTCAGTTAGTATGCATCCCACCTTGTTCAAAGGCAGGGTGCGATGGGCGTAGAACGGCATCTATTTTCAGTGATTTTTCATCAAAATTTTGCTTGTTTTTGCTCAAAATTGGATCCTAATTTATCTTTTGTTTGCATTTCAGATTTTGTTGGACCAAGATGGTCATCACATGGCATGAACACGAACATGAAGAAGAGGACATGATTTCCTTACATGACCCAGGCATGGTTGTTTCATTAAGAAATTGTGGTTTACTAAAGTTCTAAGCTTACCCGAAACCAATTGCTACCCTAAACACCACTCGTTCCTAAAAAACGAGCCTCCTTTAAACTCTTTTCAGACTCATTAAATATGAAAATATCATCTAGCTATTGGCTTTTATAGCTCATTAAATTAATCAAAACCAGAGATTCTGGGTTCAATCCCGAGTGGAGTCACCATTTTGTTTATGGGAAAACTAGTGTCTTTTCGATCTTCTAGTCCCATTGGGATTGGTAGCTATCCTAGAAACAAACAATCAAAGAAATTTGTGGTTTCCTCTATGTATGATAGATAAGACAGAAGCAAAGGAACCAACTTGGATGTTCTGCTTGACTCCTTGCTTGATTTCTCTCTCCCTTTATAGAGCTTGCAACTCCTCTCCTACTTGTCCTACTTAGAGAATATCTGTAGAAACAAAGTAACCAAACACCATCAAAGCATCTTGATCTATTATATCATAAACAATGCAAAAGCAAAAATACATTAGGTAGACAATGGCATTCACAAATACACGATTGTATGGAGGAAAACTCAAAGAACTTTATTAAAATAGAAGGGAGAATTACAACCCATTTGTCTAATCTAGCATCTTCTACCTTTGTCCGTTTGAATTCCCCTATTCTGCATCATCATCATTGTCTAATGCTTCACAGGGAGGTGGCCACCTGTTTCATAACAAACTGAGTGTCAGTTCTCTTGGAAATGTTGGAACGATTGTTATTTCCATTTGACTCCTAGATTGCCGGCGAACATGATTCTTCTTCCAACTCATCATTCATGTCGAACTTCAAACTTTATACAACTTAGCCTGTTTACCCCATTAAATCCAGTCATCCGTTGGATTGCATGTGTGTCGTTGATGAGGAGCCTCTAGGTCCTATGGTCTCCATCCATATCAAGCGGGTAAGTTGCGTGACATTTACCCATCCGATGCAAGCGGTTCTCTCTCTCTCTCACCATATGCATGGCACCCACTGTGTAGCATCGAGCGGGACTTGGTTGAAACTGCTTGCTGCACAAATCCCTTTGTATATCCTATTGGCTTGTGTGTGGGACTGGCCTCTAACGGAATTACCGAATTCCATACGGTTTTTGACTTTCCGGGTCTGGGTCACTTGGGGATTTTCCATCTTTGAGGGGTTTGCCCAACGATATGCAATTAGCAACTTGTCACTAATTATATATTAGAAACGTCCCCCGTTTCACAAAAAAACCTTTTGTTTTCTTGTTTCACGGTAGCTTGCATTACCATGGGCCAATGGTCTGCGCGCTTGACTGGTGGTCCTCGTTGCTCTGTGCTATTCACAAATTACATTTGTTTTGAGGGTATTTCTGATAAGTTTGACCTTTGTAAGTCTATGACTTTGGCATGAATCTTTTAGAGTTATGAAAACTTAAAGAGTTCTTTAGGATCCAATTTGGATCACGACTTTCCCACTAAAAAATCTTTTGGACCACCAAAAGTTGGTTTTTAAGCATCAATCAAGTGAGGGTATAGATTCCTCGCTTGCCAAATTTCTATCCATTTTACACTGCTTGGTTTTGAACCTTTGAGTCCAATCCTGAGGTACTCAACATCCCCTCTGCGCGTAGTTCTCACCTTCTTGTATAGAATTGTATCTTCTTGCAACTCATTGAGATATTCAAGCAACAAATCATCAATAGAAGGAAATTGACTCTATTATTCAGGATCTTCAATCAATGAAGGTTCAAATAGTCTCAAGTTATCTGCATTGACAACTGAGTAGATGTGCATGTAGGTTGGTAAATCAAGGTGAAAAGAATTCTCGCCAATTTTTTCAAGTATCTTGAAAGGTCCATACCTTATTGGCTTTAGCTTCTTACCTTCACCTTGCATTCTATCTTTGCTAATATACAGCCAGACTTGATCACCAACCTGGAAACTATGCTCAATCTGATGCTTATCATGCCTTGCCTTGTACTTGGCTTCTGTAGAAATTTTGAATAATATGACACATATTCATATAGATTATCCCGATTATACACTATTGTGGAATACATGCATAATACATAACCTCCTCTACGTTGATCATCAATTTACAGAAGCAGAAATAATAACATGCGCACATAGAAGCATCAATCACACATATCAACACGGTATTTTCCCAGGGAAAGAATCTTGCTAGAAACCCCAACTATCGGTATATTATATTGATTAAGAACATGTAACAATACATAGTACAATACTCTTCACAAGTATCCAGCACTATCTGCACCTGTTACACATAATACAACTCACATCTGATCTCCAAATCTCCTCTGTTGCTTTCCTGCCTCCACTGCACAATACCTGCATGAGAATGAATGAATCCAAACTCATTCCAAGTTCTATTTACATTGGAAAATCACTCACACTAGAAATAACGTGAGCACAGGCTATATCACTAGGCATCTACTACGCAATTCTCATGGGCATAATCAATCCATTGATTGTGCAAGATCTCATGCACAACTGATAGTCACAACTCACCCTTTCACTTACCTCTAACACTTGTCTCCACTGAACTTTCAATGCACTAACTTAACTGATGTATTCTTTAGTTGCATTATGAGTTAATAATTAGTGAATTCATTAATAACTAATTCACACAACTCATCACTTAGTCTATTGGCTAGTTAGACTACATACAACTAGTTCAACTAAGTCAAACTGAACACAACTCCATTAAAAGCTCATCTAACTCCATAGAACTCAACCACTTGAGTTCTAACTGAAGTCCTTCATGCAGTAGCTCAATCAACCCATAGGTAACCACGTGATTCCTTCACGCAGTTTCATGTGCCACATCTGTAGCTCCAACTGAAGTGCTCCAAGAGAATAAGATAAAATTTAAAGTCAAAATATTACTAAGAGCTAATAATATTTGACTATTTCTATTTTTACTTGACAGTCTCAAAATAGACTCTGATCACACCGTTGTGATCCAAAAATAGAAGTCCATCTATTTTTCCCAACATGACCAATCATCTGTAAACAACATCATGTAACTCATAGAGCATGATCCATATGTCTAAAAATAGACATATTCTAAAAATAGACTTTTCAGCAGCTTCGATCGTTTCCAGCTGTTCTTGTACTACCTGGTGAATCTCTTGGATTTTTTCAATGAACTTGGTTGCCCTATCCACATCACTATGTCCATCAATTACTATGTCTTTACCAAAGACAAAATCCAAGGGAGACCTTGGTGTGAAACCAAAACAGGTCTCAAAAGGAGATCTCTGTGTAGAAGAATGTTTATTTTGGTTGTAAGCATGCTACACATAACATAAATGTTCATCCCAAAGCTTGGGATGCTTGCTGCAATAGCCTATGAGAAACTCGATCATTGTCCTATTGACCACTTCTGTTTGGCCATCTATTTGTGGATGAAAAGATCTACTCTTATTCAATCTCGTGTCCATCAATTCCCACAAACTCGACCAAAATTTCCCAACAAATCAGGTATCTCGATCAGATATAATGGAAGTGGGTAATCCAAAATGAACCCATACATGCCGAAAGAACATCTTTGTAGTTTGTTGAGCTGTAATCTATTTTTTAAAAGGTATTAAAATACACATTTTGTTGAACCTATCCACAACAACATATAAATAGTCATGACCTTTTCTAGATTTAGGCAGTCCCCCAACAAAGTCCATGGAAACAATTTCCCGAGGATGAGAAGGAATTGATAGTGGAGTGTACAAGCCTAGTTTTCGATTGTTGGGCCTTTTTTTAGCACACATGGTACATCCTCTTACATATCTAGAAATTGTCTCATTCATTTTTGGCCAATAACAAAATATTTGTAGCCGTGCAACTATTTTACTTACACCAAAGTGACTTGATATTAGAGAAGTGTGTGCTTTTCGAATTATCTTTACTATTTCAATTTGTGGAATGCATAACTTTCCAAAATGATACAAGATTTGGATGATCCAATTCTTCTACTTGTTTTCCATGACTTAAAGTTGCATATACATCTTCAAAATCTATATCTTGAGCATACTCTTCAATGTAACTTTCATGCAATACTGAATTATGCTCAAGTATAGTAGATGCATTTATGATTGGTCTAGACAACATATCTAAAACTTTATTGTGTATGCCCTTTTTATATGTGATGACTAGATGAAACTGTTGTAGAAAACCCATTCATTTATAGTGTCTTGATTATTGCAACTTATTTTGGGAGTGTAAATATTGAAGTGGTTGATGATCAATATGTATAACTATCTCTTTGCCCATTAAATAATGTTTTCACTATTTCACACTCTATACTAATGCATACAATTCTTTATCATAAGTGGGATAGTTAAGTACTACAGAATTAAATGTCTTAGAATGATAACCTATGGGTTTACCATGCTACATGAACACTGCTCCCATGGCATAGTCACTGCCATCTGTTTCAATCTCAAATGGTCTTCGAAGATCGGGCAGTGCTAGTACTAGTGCTGTACTAATCTTTTCTTTTAAGGTGTCGAAGGCTTTCTGTTGTTTGCCTCCCCACTGAAACACCTTGTTCAATCCTGCTAAATCATGTAAGGAAGCTACAATTAAGGAAAAGTTAAAAATAAACTCTCTAATATTGTGCTGCTCTTAAGAAGCTTCTAACTTCTGTAGCAGATTTGGGTTTAGGCCAGTTTATAATGACTGCAACCTTAGAGGGATTTATCTTCAATTCACCACCCCCTACAATATGACCCTAATAATTCAAAGATGTTTTGCCAAATTCACATTTTGAGAGCTTAACATAAAGATTCTCTTTCTTCAAAACATCTAGAGTCTGCTTGACATGCTTTAAATGTTCTTCCCATGTTTTACTAAATATAAGAATGTCATCCAAATATACAATGACAAAATCATCAATAAAAGGTCTGAGTACATCATTCATTACTCTCATGAAAGTAGCAGGAGAATTAGTTAAGCCAAAAGCCATAACCAACCACTCATACAATCCCTGCTTTGTTTTGAAAGCAGTCTTCCATGCATCTTGCTCTGAAACTCTGACCTGATGATAGCCACTATGCAAGTCCAACTTGGAAAAATAAATAGCTTTCTTTAATTGATCCAATAGATCATCTATGCGAGGAAGGGGATAACGATTTTTGATCGTTATCTTATTCAATGCTCGGTGATCAATGCACATTCTCCATGAGCCATCTTTCTTTCTCACCAAGACAATTGGAGACCCACATGGTGATGTGCTAGGTCTGATGAACCCCTTCTCGAGCAGCTCCTGTACTTGCTTCTTGATTTCTGCATTCTCTAAAGCGAACAACCTATACATTTCGATGTTAGGCAATGGAGCATCTTGCTGCAAATTAATATCATGCACTATTTCCATTTTGGGTGGCAGACCTAGGTTCTTGAAACAATATATCATATTCTGAAATAACTTTTTCTAAATCAGCTTGTTGTTTAGCATCACAGCCCTCAAATACATTGGTTTTATCAGGTTTCTTTTCCTTTACAACCATCAGTAAAAATTGTTTGCATGAATTTACAATTCATTTCATCTACCCTTAGTTTATGAGAGTATAATTATTCTTGAGCTTATGAGATCTTACAATATATTTGATTCCATCTTTAACGAGTATATACTTGTTCTCAGCTCTATAGAAAATAGCTTTTCTATCATACAAGTAAGGACTTCCTAAAACAATTCCACATATATCAAAAGGAACTATATCTAACTCAACCTCATCTACAAATGCTGACCCAAAAGAAAACTTAAGTTTACATTGTCTAGTCACTTGTAGTTTTGCTTTATGACATAGCCAACCTAATGGATATGGTTTCTTGTGAGGTGTGGTTAGTAATCCAAACTTCTTTACAATTGCTTCAGAAATTAAATTTACTTCTGAGCCGCTATCAAACAAAGTATTAATCTTTTGATGATTGGAAATAACTCAAATATGAAAAATATCACGTCTTTTTCTCTCATTTTCTTCATTATCAGTAGATTGTGCAAAATTACTAGTAGATGCTTCAGAATTTTTACCTTTTATACTTGTGACTGCGATTGTTGCTTCATCTCTTGAGTCTGACCCAAAATCCTTTTGAATAGTTGCATCAATATTCTTCTTCTTGCCCTCGAACTTCTTAGGTCTCATCTCCGGATGCAGAATCCAATAGTGTTCATCATCATGCCCATCCTTCTTGTAGTGAGTGCATGAAGACTTGCTTTTTTGTATAGTGTTTGTCTTCCTCTCTTTCCATTTATGTTTTCTTTTCTCCTTATTTTTTCTTGCAGTGGGTTTGGATGATCCCCCAACTTCTGGGTTCCCATTCTTACCTCTTACTTCAAGATGCATAACCTAAATGGATACTTCATATGTATTAGTGGGATTAAACATGAGGATAGTGCACCTCATGTAGCTATGTAGACCACCTATATACTAATAGAGTCTCAGGTGAGTCTAAAGAAATTCCTGGAATCAAAGCTCTTTTCCTAAATTCTTGAGTGTAACCTTGTACACTTTGCCCCTTTATTTGTCGAAGAGTTTGCCAACTCATCATGGCTTGCTGCATGTCGGCTACTGGATAGAATTTCTTTTTAATTGCAGAAACAAATTCACTCCAGACAGAAAGAATCTTACCATGTTTTTTCATGTCAGCTTATGTCCTGCCTTCCCACCATATCAAGGCAGTGCCTCGAAGGCATAGGCTGTCCAGCTAAATCTTACTCTTGTCTGAGTCAATACTCTGCACTTTACAATAAACATCAATTTCTCTGATCCAATTATCTAGCTTCTCTGCATTCAACTCTCCATCATATATTCGTAAATCAAATTTAACATATAATTTAATCAAAGATGTCTTATTTTTATTTTCAAGGCTATTAGGAGGTGTGAGGAATTTTTCTTCTTTCCCTTTGCCTTTGGAGTGGTCATGGAGGAGAGATTCTTCTATTCCTTTGTCTTGTTTGGAGCTTGATGAATCTTCATCTCTATGTTTCTTATAGTCCCTATACATTTCCTCCACCATGGATTTCAGGGTCATAAAACTATCCATGAACTGGGGGTTTGATTCTAAGCGATTTTCTCTTGACATTTTCCTCTTAGAATAGACTCTTCCAATTTCCGGGTTAGTTTTAGCCAATTATCCTTCTCCTAATTTAAGCTTCGATCTAGTTAGAATTCAAAAACAAAATTCAGCACAAGCTTGTCTAACCTTAGTAACCTAGAGCTTTGATACCACTTGATCTGGAATTTATCTAGGAGAAAGAATGAAAGGTATTACAGACTCATGTGCATGGATGTTCCTATGTTACTTATGCAACGGATTGATAAGATTGCTAGAATACATAGACACTGAGGAAAATAGAGAAAACATAAGAGTCAAACATGTAAACAAAACACGCTTAATAAGGAGTTCACCCAATGCTTCTACGCTACATCTCCTGGTCCAGCCTTTCAGTGGTGGCCTCTCTATTATGTTTTCAAGCAGAGTTTTACAACAGTGAACTCAAATTGAGTCTCACTTAATAGATGTAAGTTAGTATGACTGGAGTACATAGACACTCCTTACTGAAACAGGACCTCTAAGGGTCATAGTAGTATGATAGGCCTATGTCAAGGAGTTTGTTTGAACCTCTCAAGCCTTCAATGGAGTACATAGACTCTCTGACTCTCTCTAGCTCTATCTAGCTCGATGTTGCCTTCATGTCAGCTCAAATTCTACTATGTGTGTGTTGATTCTCTATATACTTCTCTCTCTGTATCCTGCCTACTCTGCTTCTATCAGTTTATGGCTTTAAAGCCAGTCTGTTCTTTTGACTGTTCGTTTCTGCTTCCCAGCCTTATGGTTTCCTTAATTCTATCCATTTGAATTCCTCTGCTCTGCATTATCATCACCAGGTAATGCCTCGCGGGGAGGTGCCCACTTGTTTGCTAACTAATTGGGTGTCAGATTCCCTGAATCATTTTCGAATTGCTGTTAAATTTGTTTGCTTCAAGATCGCCCGCGAACACGAATCATTTGCCAACTCATCATCCATGTTCGACGTCAAATCCCTGTCATCTTGCTTTTTTGACCTGTCAAATTTGATCAGCCATTGGGACATATCTCCACCATCGATTTGGAGCCCCCAGATCCTATGGTCGTCCTTCATATTGAACGGAGAAGTCACACTGTGTTTACCCATTCGATGTAGGCGGTTTTCTCTCTCATTTGCCGAACGTGTGTCGCTCAGTGTATGGCATCGAGCGGGACTCATCCAAAACTGCTTAGCACCTTGAAGCCTTCTAATATGATACCAGTTTGGGGAATCCCGTACTACAAAGCTGAAACAGTTACTTTTCAAAATTTTATAGCGATTTCAGGTATGGGCGCTTCAGGGCTTTCCTTCACTGAGTTGGATGCCTTGCGATACATGATTAGTGCTTAGCACTAATCGTGTATCAGAATCCACCTCTGTTTCCTGAATTAGCCTCTGGTTTTGCTAGTTTTGTGCCATCACGCTTTACCATGGGCCAACAGTCTGCTTGCATAACCGAGGGTCCTCATTGCTCTGCTCTGGACACAACTACAATTGTTATGAGGATTCCTTCTGATATCTTCGATCTTTTCTAGGATTTGAATCTTTTAGCATAATTTGAAACAATCATGAAAACTTAGAGAGTTTTAGGATCCAATTTAGATCATACATATCTTTTAAAGCTCCTATAACACACCCCAATATGTTTATAAAAACTCTTCGAGTTGTTGTTTCTATTCTTTATTACAACTCTCCATGGATAACTTGGGTCTCATTATCTATTCTATAGACTTATTTCCTCTTAAAAATAAAAAAAAAGCATACCTCTTGCTATGACAGGTTAATTTCTTGGACTAGAAGAGTCTCTATAAACATACTTCTTACTATGACTAATTAACTCCTTAAAGGCCTTATGCTAGCCCTTTTTGTACTAGAAACTCTTGCCACTCACCATGATGAAATGGAGTGGTGCTACTACTGTTGAAAGCTATGAATTCCCTTAAGTACTATGATACCCCAAGAAAATACTTGAGCTCAAAAACAATGGTAAGCATTGGTAACTTCATGATGACCTACAACTTGGAAAGATGTATCTTCATCTCTCCTCCACCTATCACAAATTCTAAATACACCATGGACTATTATGCAAACTCACACTTCTTGAGATTTGCTAGAAATGGGTGCTTCTTTAATGTCTTTAGAACCTACATCAAATGTGAGATGTGTTATTCTCAAGTAGCATTGTATACTAGTATATCATCCAAATAAAAAATAACATATGGATATATCATAGGGCATAATATATCATTCATTAATACAATGGATGTATAACAAAAATTTTCAGTAAAAAACCACATAGGAGATCATCTCGTCGACGCAATTTGAATAAGCTAGTGTAGTTCATCTTTAGGACAAGATGACCAAGAAAGAGAAAGGTACCAAACTAAATGAATTTTAATTAATAAATAATATTAATACATTAAATTCTATCAATATTACAAATAATTTCAATTTTTTAATAAAATTTATTAAACCAAATTATTACTATTATGAAATAATACTATTAATTAAGAATTAGTCATTTAATAAATAATTAATATTTATTAAAAATCTTAATAATATTATATACACTCTTCGATATTTGATAACACTCTTTGCTAAGATGATAAAACAATTTTTATTATTTTCCAAAAAATTAGTAATTAACTATTTACTAAGAATTAGTAATAAAAATATAATACATAATATTATAACATTATTGTTAAATTAGAATTAATAAATTTGATTCTTACAAAAAATTTATAATAAGGACAAACCATAATATATATATTATATATATATATATATTATATATATATATATATTATATCCAACACCCCTTGATACGCCTTCCATCATCTCTATTCAGATTAACATGCCTCTTTTCAATTTCTAGGGCCTCTCTAAATTTATGATGATGAAAATGGTCAATCCTAGCAATGACCCTAGCCTCTTTTATGCAGATGTGATGATTAGTCTTTTTTGCATGTTCTTCCAAAGTGGAGGAGTGAGACCTTCCATGTTTGATGTCCGGAGCATGCTCACAAATCCTTTGATTTATTGATTGACCAGTCTTACCAATATAAGGAGTCCCACAGGAACAAGGAATGATGTAACTGGTGCATTGCATAGGAAAAATAACATAAATAGTCACTCATACAATCCTTATCTGGTTTTGAAGGTGATCTTCCAAGAATCTTCTTCTATTATTCGAACTTGGTGATACCCTCACTTTAATTCCTTCTTGGTGAAGTGTTTTGCTTGTTGCAACTGTTTTAATAGATCATCTATCCTTGGTAGGGGGTACTTTTTCTTGAGAATAATTTGTTTAATGCCCTATAATAAATAAACATTCACCAATTTCCTTCCCTCTTTGGCACAATTATGATGGGTGACACCTTGTTTTGACAGCTATTGCAACTACTTATTCACCTCGTTTACTTCTATAATGAACTTCCTGTATAGCCTAATGTTTGGAAATGGAGAGCCTAACAATAATTAGATCTCATGCTCCACTTTCCTCTTGGGTGGTATCCCTTTAGGCTCCTACAACACATACCTTTATGTTCATATAAACTCTTCCAATTGTTTTTTTTTCCTTAGTACAACACTCCATGGATGACTTTACTCTCATTAACTCTTCTATAGACCTATTTTCTGTTAAAAATAACAAAACATAATTCTTACTATAACTGATCAAATTCTTGGCCTCGAAGAGTTTTTATAAGCATACTTCTTACTATGACTGATTAACTCCTTAAAGGCCTTATACTAGCCTTTCCCCACTATAAACTCTTTCCACTCATTGTGATGGCATGGAGTGTTGTTGCTATTGCTGAGAACAAGGCTATGAATTTCCTTAGGTACTATGCTACCCAAAGAAAAATATTAACCTTAGAAACATTTGTAGGCGTTGACCACTTCATGATGAACTCCATCTTGGTAGGATTTATCTTCATCTCTCCTTCACCTTTCACAAATCCTAAATACAACAATGGCTATTGTGAAAACTCACACATCTTGAGATTTTCAAGAAATAGGTGCTTCTTTAATGTCTCTAACACCTACATCAAATGTGAGATATGCTCCTCTCAAGTAGCATTGTATACTAGTATATCATCTAAATAAAAATAACAAATGGATATATAATAGGGCATACTATATCATTCATTAATACGATGGACGTAGATGATGCATTGCATATGAAAAAATAACATATATAACCACTCATACAACCCTTGTTTGGTTTTTAAGGTGATCTTCCAAGTATCTTCTTCTCTTAGTTGAACTTGGTGATACCCTCACTTTAAATCCTTCTTAGTGATGTGTTTTTCTTTCTGCAATTGGTCTGATAAATCATCTATCCTTGGTAGGGGGTACTTGTTCTTGAGAATAATTTGTTTAATGCCCTATAATAAATACACATCCACCAAGTCCCATCCTTCTTTGACACAATTATGATGGGTGACCCACATGGTGATATACTTGGTAGAATGATGCCTTGTTTTGATTGCTATTGCATCTACTTATTTACCTCATTTATTTCTTTAATGGGCTTTCTGTATACCCTAATGTTTGGAAATGGAGATTCCAACAGCACTAGATCTCATGCTCCACTTTCTTCTATAGAAATTATGGTGTGTATTTGCAACTGCTCATGAAGTTTTAATCAAAATCACAAGACACAAACCTACTCTACTGCTATGCGAAAATTAATTCACAATCTAGAACAAAAACATTAGGCATTCCATCATAAATAATACACATGAACATAGTATTTTTCCTGGGG
>APFE031551887.1:9063-36017 GCA_000404065.3 Pinus taeda | reverse complement strand
TGTCAAAGAAAAATCAAGCACCGAGAGCCATACCACATCCACGCTATGCATCAGAAGCGCTGGGATCGTGAAAGGAGACCCAGAACCGCCAGCATGCAGCATGCACCCAAGAAGAAAGGACTGTGACAAGCCCCCTCGCGGGGATCCTGCAACAGTCCAACCTGCTTGAGTGAAGACCGTCCACAGCACTGCCATCTGAGAAGAAACACGGGCGCATGAATGCAAAACCATTCACTCCATCGCCAGCATCCTGTAACGCATCCTGAAACCGCAAGCCTACGGGAATGTGCAGCCACATGTAGCAGGTAGATCCATCGTTCAAAGACTGGAAATCATGTGCAGCCGCACGCAGGTAAGTGTTCTAATCCTTCTCTCCATCAAACTGCATGATTATTACTTCGATTTGTTTTGCATGGCATAAAGGTGAATGGTTGAGCGGCCGTAAGGCCAGTGACTGGCCACATCGGTTAGTGAACGGATAGTCAGAGGATGAGGTGGCAGCCACGGCAAAAGAAACACGCAGCACGCACGTGAAGATCAGTCCCGTCAACCGTGAGACGCAGTTTAACCGAAAAGGGCGGCGGCAGATCTGTGGGAATGAATGCAGCAGCAAGGGAATGTGCAGGCGAATGATGAGTGACGTCACCCAACGGTCCGGCAGGGACAGCTCACCCCCCGCGCCACGAGCTGTGCCGATTCAAAATCTAATCGACTCAATTAAATGTTCAACCTCACTTCAAAACTCGAGTAGCTCCCCTGCTTACCTCTGCATGTTGATACACCGAGCTCTCAGCTACCTGAACGCCGGTAAAACACCTCTCGACCGCTGGCCAACTATCGCTCTCTCCGAAGCTTGCGCACTGCTCCTACAGAAGCAGTATCTACAGGAAAAGCAGTCTCTACAGGAAGGTGAAGTCTTCACGTAAAAAAGGTGGCGGAAAAGAGGTAACCCTGAAACTCCTTCCATAATTGGTTTTCAAAGGTGGCAAGGTCATTTCTCACAGTCTGGTCATAAAAGAATATTGAATTGCGGTGCCTATACTATCGCTCCTACAGGATAGAGGTATAATTGGACTGTGGTTTTGTTTGCATGCTCTGTCTATAAGACCGAATTCCCTTTATATTTACCACCTGTGGTCCAAACCACCGTGTTCATCATTCCTGGTGGGTTCATCAGATGAGAGCCCACCGATTCAACCACATTAAGGAGAAATCAGGCAGTGGTTGAGATTTTTACGCAAGCACAGTGGATGTCTTTTTGTGATAAGTTGCAGGGGTACGATGAGGAAGTGGCCGAGGAATTCTTGCAGGGCCTGAGGCCAAAATCCAAGGTGCTGGCCACAGTCAATTTCAGAGGCCTAAGCCTCAAGATAACCCCGTAGTCTATCAGTAGAATCACTGAGCTTCCTATGGGTCTTCCGTGGGATAAAGAAGAACGAAAACTAAGCCAGCAAGCAAAGAAGGAATTCTTTCCGCCTGGCGAAGAATTCTCTGAAGACAAGAATGGAGTACGCAGGAATAGTTTGATACCACCGTGGAACGAGGTCAGCTTGCAAATTCTGAGATATATCACCTGTGAGGGTCGTCACAGCATTGGGTATGGATATCATTTCAGGCTGTTCACTGAATTAAGACACCGGATCAATCTTCCTGTAGAGCAGAAATTAAGCCTTCCTTATTTCCTGTTGCAATCTTTGATGGAGTGTGCTACTAAGCTGAAGGAGGGCGTCCCAGAATAGGTGGCACACCATGGGCTGATCAAATTGCTTGTAGTGGATGCACTGCATTCCTACAAGGTTCCCCTCTCGTGGGAATCCTTTCGAAATTTAACACGCGAAGGAGACATAAAAATATTGTTGGAAGAAACAGGGTCGTCTAGCAGCGAAGAGAAAGAAGCAGTGGCCGAAGAAAAGAAGGAAACTAGGCCAAGCACCCCGACTACCATGCAGGAGGAGCAGTACGAAGAAAAAGGTGCTGAAGAAAAAGCTGACTCCCCCATCCTGTCAGCGAGGGAATTGAGGTCAAAAAGCAGAAGGGACAAAGTTGAGGCAGGCCATGTCGGCCCAATTACGTCTCCAGCACTCACAAGCAAACAAAAAGATAAAACCCCTGCAGCAAAGCAAGCGAATGGCAAGGCACCTGTCACTACAGGAAAGGTGAAGCAGGCTTCTACAGGAAGCCCGAAGACAGCTTCTACAGGAAGCCATGCAAAATCCAAATCAAAGGGCAGAGGTGGATGTTCTGCTAGGGAAGGCAGCGGTGTTTTAGGTTGGCCTCAGTCGCCACCTAAGCCAAAATAAAAGAGGAAGAGAGACCCTCCTCTCTACTTCAAAAGCCGGAGAAGTGTTAGGATAAAAACTGGGAACCCACAGGCACAGTCCATGCCCCCAATTTTCACGAGACCCCTGCTTCTCCCAAAGAAAAATCACCCTCAAAGATTACAGTTACCTACAAAAAGGGGAGTCCAAGGAAGAACACATGGCAAGAAAGGATAGATCTGTTGGATGAGAAAACTCGGCTACAGGAAGTCGAGAATGTCCTACAGGATACTTTGACTCGGCTACAGGAAACCGAACAAAGAGAAAGGGAAGGACCCTCATCACCAAAGGAGGGTGAGCTAGCACCTCCTGGAGAGGAAAAAAGGGAACACATCCCTGAACCTACCCCTTCACCTAATTTGAACTCCTACTGCACCTTCTTGGAGGCGGGACAGATCATACCGCAAAAATTTACTGTACCTTTATTTTTTTGCATTAGAAGAAGAGAGGGTCCGTTCTCACACATGGATGCAGATTGCCAAATCAAAGGGAGTAGCCGACATAGGACCTTTACAAGACCAGCTTAAGGAAGTCAGGAGCGAATTCGCCATGGCTAAACATGTGGCTAGTTGCCAACAAGCGCTCCTACAGGAGGAAAATCAGAGGCTGAGGTTGCAGCTGCAAGAACTAAAGGCAGGAGCATCGACATCCTCCAAGGTCGTCATGAAAGAACAACTGAGTACAAAGGAGATGACCACCAGTTTTGAAGAGACCATATCATGTCTACAGGAAGAACAACAACAAACTAAAATTGAAATGCAAGCACTCAAAGAAAAGTTGCAGCAAAAGGAAACACAATTGGCCTGCATGGCCAGCTGGGCCATAGAAGCAATTCAATGTAGATCACCTGCAAAATCCTATGGGTTGTTCTTAAAAGATCAATGGCTGCAATTCCAGATAAACACTTTGGCACAGAGAGGTATTTCAATTCAAAACCCACATCAATTTTTTGAGTTATGCAGTACTAGTTTAGCAGAAGACAAAGCCAAATTGGCAAAGTTTTACCTTCACAACTTGGCTCTACCTAATGAAGTCTCATGGGATCCCAACATTACCTTGGGCGACATGCAATTGATGGCGTTGGCCTCATGGTTAAACCATGAAGACCAAATAGCAAATGAAGCAAAATCAGTCATGAACCGAGAAGTGGGGGAGCCACTATTAATTAGGCTAGAGCTAGAAGACCCGGTGACACTCATCCCAACCCATCAACAATTGGCTACAGACCCCACAACTTCTCTAAGATGGATGGACCAATAGGCCCAAGCTATAGCCCACTTTGAGGATATGGAAAGGCTGTTGGGGGAAAATACTGCCCATGCTTGTCAACGTAGATGGAATACCCTGGGCCACAACTTACAAATCCGAGAATACCATACACCCATCCGATTGAGGGAAGCTTTGGCAAGGCTTGACCTTTACAAGAAATCCGTTCAAAGCCTCAAAGCCAAATGGATTGGCCTTAAACTCATCCCACCACTACTGTTGGGTTTGACTGAAGGGGATACAAAAGAAAATGACGGTCAACAATGGGCAGAAGTAGATAGAGCAGCAGGGTTTCACACCAACAGAGAGGATACTACCACTGAGCCTTGGGATACCAGAGAAGCAGTGAGAGCCATCAAAGATGAGGACTTGGATTGAGTTGCTCAAGGATGAGAAAATGGTTCCGCTGGGGGGTGATGATGAGCCCCAATTTTGGTACAATTTGGGCTCATTTTGGCCTATTTTACTTGCTCAAACCATTCATTTTTATTTGCTTATGCATGCATTTCTTAGTTTATTCATGTTGTTTGTAGGAAGAAGGTTAGACACTTTATCTACGTGACTAATGCATTATGATTCCAGGTTTTGGCATTAAAAAGGGAGCAAGAGACAACGAAAAAGGGGATAAGGAGACAATGAGGTGGCACTGCTGATTTTGTGGAGAGATGTCCACGGTCTTGGGACATTCCTCGTGATTCCCACCAAGAACTCCGAGCTCCAATCCATCTCCCCTCCGAGCTTTAGAAGCAGCCAGCTGTCCTACATGAACAACAGTCATAAACTGTTCTACAGGAACAGTAGTTATGATTGCCCTACAGGATCCGCAGTTAGACTCTAGTTGGACAGCCGAGCTCCTAAAATCAAGGGCACTTGGTGGATCATCGTTTTTGTATAAGTATGAAGGCCTTAGCCTTAGATAGTTGTTGAAACTCTTGTATTGTTATTGTAATTTTGGAGCATAGTTCAGTTTTCGTTCCTTTTTGTAAGCCAATTGGGCATGACATCAGATTATGAATAAAGAAGGCAGTTTGTGATCTAGTTCTGAGTTTCTTAAGGAGACTATAGCTCTCAGGTTAGGGCCCAACCTGAGAGCCATAGATCCCCTCTGCTGTAGTGTTGTTTCCATTTCATTTCTAGCACTTTAAGTTTTCGTTTGCACATGCGATTCGAATTACAGTTTGGTGATTTGGTTTTCTTATGAGTAGGATAGATTTTGCTTATGGTGCAGTTGTTTCCACTTGCTTAGTGTAGCAGAGGATAGATACCATCAATTGGAGCTCCAGCAAAACGGTTGTTAAGGCTCACTGCCATCTCTCTTGAAGATTGGGGTGTAGTCCATAACTAGCCACCAAAAACACGCATTACTTTACTTGATGATTGCTGCAATACAGTCACAGTTTTGATTAGATGCTTCCTTGTCATTCACACCTGCACACATACTTTCATCACAGCCTCATACATATTTCTCTTCGCGTTTTGGATTGTTGTTCATTGAATTCATGGCATAAGTAATTTAGGTTGATGCATTTTCGGTTTGGTGACAATCATAATCATTTGTTTCATTTACACTCCTCTTTCTCGTTCCATTACCATCTCCTCCATCTTGATCACTCATGCAAACATATCTCCTCGACCTTCACTTCGTTCTTTCCTCTCCCAAAGTCTTCCACTCCTCACGTAACTTCATTTCCTAACCTTTCATTGACATAACACTCTACCTTCAACATACTCCCTACACCCATTTCCCATCTCATTCCTCCACTTCTGAGCCATCACCAGCCTTATCCCTACCTCACATATCTCTTCCTACCATCACTCCTCCATCACCTCAAACCTTCACGGTAGGTCATCCTGTAGCAGTTTATAGACATCCTATAGAAACCTCTGAGTATCCTGTAGGATCCCCTGCAGACATCCTGTAGGAGGCCATTCACTCGGTTGCTGAGCTTCTGAATGTGGAAAACCTCTGTGGATGGATGCTAAGGGTCCATAGGGACCTCACCTAGCCTCCCCAACCTGTCCCACTCTTTCCTTCCTTCTCCATCCCATCTGCACAACCAAACCCTAGTTAGCACACAATCACAATCATCCCATCCACTTAAAGGAAAAATACAAAAACATGTCTTTTATTATGCAAGTAGTTTAGATCTATGCATTTTCACTTATCAGAGGTAACAGCAGCATCGGTAGAAGTTTCATTCATGTCATTTGCATTATAGAGGCTAGACTAGTTAATTTAGGGTTTCCTAGTTTTACATGCTTTGATTTGCTTTCAGTTCATTTTTGTCAAGTAGATTAATCTTCTTTGAGCTAGCTTTCGTCCATCATTGATAAAGCTTCTTCTGTGAGCCCATAGAAGTTGGCTTGAGCCCTAGCGGACTTGTGCCAGCTGACCAAGTGACAGCTGTGACAAGAGCTAGTCTTGTGCATACAGCACCGTCGCTTCCAAGTTTGTACGAACTACCGGGTTGATAAAATGAGAGACAAGAAGCCCCAGGAGTTGTAGCATTATTGCTACAATACTGGAGCTCACCAAGATGCACTCAATAGGATGGTGCAATTAAATCATTTAGCATCCCTAAGTTATTATGGAACTAATCTTGAAGAGAAAATCAAAAGCATTATGAAAAATATCGACAAATTAAAGAAAGGCTAAAACAAGGAAGCAAGGATGATAAGGGTGAAGAATATCACCTCATGAATGATGGTTTAATTATATTTAAGAATAGATTTTGTGTCAAATGATAATGACTTGAAGAGGCTCATAATGAAATAGTTCCACGTTAATCCATATTCCATACATCTGGGATATGAAAAGACTCTCATGGGCATCAAGAAATTTTATTATTGGCCTAATATGAAGAAGGAAGTGTTTGATTTCATCGCTAGATACATAGAATTCCAACAAGTGAAAGCTAAATGAAAACATCAAGAATGATTATTGCAGCCCATTCCAATTCTAGAATGGAAGTGGGGAAGTGATCTCCTTGTATTTCAATATAGGGTTAACTAGAATGTCCAAACATCATGATAAGAGCATGGTGGTGATTGACAAGTTGTGAAAAGTGGCTCATTTCATAGTAGTCAAATCCACCAATTCAACTAATGAAGTGGCACAATACTTCCTAAGGGAAATCATAAGATCACATGGAGTGCCCAATAAAATCATCTCCAACATATATTCCAAGTTCACTTTAAAGTTTTGGAAGGTGTTATGTGTAGGCTTGGGGACTAAATTGGCATTCAATACAACTTATCATCCATATACAAATGGGAAAATAGAGAGGAAAAATAGAAACTTTGAGGACATGTTGAGGATTTATGTAATGAACCTATCAAAGAAGTGGTAAGAGTACCTTCCACTTGTGGAATTTTCCTACAACAATGGATATCAAGAGTTTTCTAAGATGAGTCCATTCAAGGCACTTTACGGAAGGAGTTTCAATACTCCTATTAGCTTAAGTGACCCAGTGAGAAGGACTATTATTGGGCATG
The DNA here is from genome assembly GCA_000404065.3 of Pinus taeda. NCBI lineage: Eukaryota > Viridiplantae > Streptophyta > Pinopsida > Pinales > Pinaceae > Pinus > Pinus taeda. The sequence goes on along the minus strand of APFE031551887.1, from coordinate 28,938 downwards.
ATATGTTGAAGGATATGGAGAAACAAATGCATGTCATTAGGAAAAATTTGAAGGTGGCACAAGACAAACATAAAATCTATGTGGATTGGCATAGTGTGCACAAGGAGTTCCAAGTTGGGGAATGTGTCTACTTGATATTTAAATCCAATAAAATATCCATGAAGATTAGGTCATGTACCAAGTTGGCACCATGGAAAAATTCCATGATTTCTTCCATGTTTCATTGCTTAAAAGATATGTACAAGACACTAACCACTATGTTATAGGTGGAAATATATGGATATTTCCAATCAAAACCACTATGCATTCTAGATTGAAGACAATTCATGCTCTAGAACTGAGTAACAAAGCAAATCAAGGTGAAATGGAGGCACTTTGGGCTTGAGGAAGCCACATGGGAAATGGATGACTAGATGAGGAAAAAAATGGTGACTCTTGTAATTAATTTAAAATGTGAGAAAGGGACACAATTTCATTTCTTGAAGAAGAGGGTTGCTTGAGGAAATGGTTATTCTTTAAATAACCATCCTGGTTAAATGTGTTGATTGTGCATTGAATTCAATTTAAAATGGAAGAGATGGTACAAGTGTCCCTCATCCCAAACTGTAAACAAGGAAACGAATAAAAATTTATGAGTAGTATACGCTGCACAACTAGGGGATGAATGTTGTGTGACTTGTAGGGAGTACAAGGAGGTTAATCTGTTAGGGGTGATAAGGGAAGTGAAGAGGAAGAGGAATTCTCCCTCTTTTTCTCTCCTACACACAAGAAAGGAATTAAATAAAATGAAACTATGGGAACTACTATGTGGGCCGAGAACATAGAGTGGAGAAATATATCGAGTGGTCTCTATCTTGAAAGACTCTAGAAAAGACCATTAGCCAAAAAACCTTCATATTGAAGCTTGTTGTGAGAATCATTTAAGAGAACACGGCTTTCCTATATGGTTGAAGATCCAACTATATTTTTTTGTATTGAAGAACCTATTATAGCTAGGAAGAATCACTCAGGTGTTTTTTGAGGGATGAAGAATCACTAGGACTTTCCTTGGGGGTTGAAGCTCTGGTTTTTGACTTACAAAGGAACTACCTAGGAAAGTGATTTATCTACCCATTAACAACTTATCACTGAAGAATATTCCTTATAATGAACTTTATTCTCCTAAAAGTGTGCTAGATTCCTCTGTATTTTGAAATGACGGCATGACTCTAGGTATGCCTAAATTGTGTGAGCCATAATGAGTTTATCTAGTGGATGAAGGCAACAATGGCCTTGTAACATCCTATTTCAATGGTGTTGGTTGGTTAAAAGCACCTAGAAGCACCTCACCTCAAGCTTTGAAATCCAGCTTGGGGGTGACAATTGCATGTTAATATTGGGTGCAACTGTCTGTGGTTCGGTGGAGAGTTGTAGTCCCAGACTCAGTTTCTAAAAATATTTCAGGATATGTATTATGAAGTGTATACACTGAGAGTGAATATATGTTTGCATTCATGGTTGAAATTGTGTATATAAGTGTATTGAACGTGGTTTGTGTTCTTACTATTACATATATGACTTGAATCTTATTATTGTTTGCTAAAATCATTAGAATAGTCGATATTAATTTGGGTCATGAAGACCACACTGACCAATTTAGGAGTTCTTTTGTTTCAATACTAAGATTATGATGACTTTAGATCACTTATGGGTAGATACCCTAGTTGTGGGGTTTTCATTCTATATTAATATGAATTCTTCAGTCTAGATCATAACATGTTTATATGGGGTGTAAGGCATGACCTTGTGAGCTTGTATGGATCAATTTCTTATTATGATTCATCTCTGTTATGTATGCATTGATGGATAAATATTTCAAGACTAGGGGTTCTAGTCTGTATGTTGTCTTGATGTTGGAGTATCTTGTTAATTTTTACTTGAATAGTTATTCATAGTCAATATGAGTAATTTCGTGGATTCCTATCTGCAAAAGACCCTTTACGTGTCCCTGCTAATAGCCAAGTTTCCTGTAAACCTTCCACAAGTGTTGCATCATTGTTCTTCATGCCGGTACTACCTATGTATGGGTGCATAACCCTTCGCAAGGTCAACCTATGCCCTAGGTTTCACCTTGGCATGTAGTAGGAGTGTTGAAGTCCCTTCAAGAGTCACCAATCCGGTGAGAAAGGGTATTAGTTCTCCATCAATGTAGCTATTTCCTGGAATTCCCATCCATTACAAAGGGATCGTTGTAAGCTTATGGTATTATTATCCATGTGTGTACATGAGTGGCTTAGGTTTATCATTGGATCAAAAGGGGATTCTTCTCCTTTTTCATGGAATGCTAATCTTCCTATAGCCCTTCTTGGCATGATATATTCTTGTTTGTTTCTATTAGCATATGGTTCCTGTTGGTTTCCAAGAGAGGTATTTGGACCCCTAAGAAGGAATGAAAATCCCATGGTGATCCAGGTGGATATTGGTGGCCACCTACCAAGTCCATCTGGACCCCCATCATTGTTTCTCTCAGCATTTTCAGTTTCCTTAATTGTAGCACAACTTACTATTTTTAGCAGTTTTTCGGGTCCTGAACTTCCGGAGCCGTTTTGAGGCCCTAAACGACGTTTTTTGGGAAATCTGGGGGCAACATGGGTCCATGGACCGATATTTCCCTTCCCAAAGTGGTCGTTCTCGGATAGATCTTTCTAACGAGCTATCGTACGCGTCAAACGGAGATCATATGCCAAAGTTACGACCTCGGGAAATTGATGTACCAATTTACCCAAACAGGGCCCACAATTTGGCGTTTCATCTTCTAGGGTTAGGTTTTGGGATGTGAAGGGTTTCTCATTGTTTCTCAACAATAAATAGGCCTCCGAGCCTCATTGTAACACAGTTCAGAGGCATGTAGTCACCACATCTCTTCTCAGAGATAAGCTACCATCGCCCTAGCTGGTTTATTTCCATTTCTGGTTGTAAGCATATTTCGGTATTTTCCATTAATGAAATGAAGCATTGTTTCTGCTGCATCTTTGTGTATATGGTTATCTCTGTATTTTGTTGTGTTCCTGTTTAAATCTGGATCAGAGAAACTATAGCTAATCATATAGGCTCACACCTCTAGTATTGCAAGGAATTTTGGTGTAGGGAAAATAGTGGCAAACTTGCAGAGGTATTTGTACTGGACCAAAATGCAAGAAGATGTTGCTAGGTTCATAAGAGGATGTATGCTTTGTTGTACAACCAAGCCTAGTAATAGGAAATAGGGTCTATACTATACCTTACTTTTACCCGCAATTTATTGGGCAAGCGTTTCCATGGACTTTATGGGAAGCTTACCAACAACTAGGAAGGGAATGACTACATATTCATGGTACTAGACAATATTAGTATGATATGAATTATTGTGTCTTATAAAAAGACCATCAATGGAAAAGAAGCATAAAACTTGTTCTTTGGATAGGTTTGGTTTCACTTTGGGATACCGAAGGGCATCATTTCATACATGAACACTATATTTATTAGTGCATTTTGGACTACATTATGGGAGACGATGGACACAAAGTTGAAGAGGTTTGTAACATTTCATCCATAGATGGATGGGAAAGCAAAGGTAGTCAACACGACTTCGGTGCATTTTTTATGGGTTATAATCAGAAGCATCCAAAGACTTGGATGAAAATATGGTATATATACAACGCTCTTATAATAGATAAATCCACACTTCTATTGGTAAGTCTCCTTTTGAAACTTGTTTTGGATATTTTCTACCTTCACCTATGGATATTACGTATATACATCAAGGAGTGTGGGAGGGTCTTAAATGGGATGCTTCAAGGTTAGAAAAAATTGTTGAGAAGATTAGGTAGATCCATATTCAAGTACAAGAGACACTAAAGAAGTCACATGAAACGTATAAGGCCAAGCATGATTAGCATAGAACAAAGAAGTTATCCAGGGTGAGAGACGTAGAATGGTTATAGTTGAACAAAGAAAGGCTATAGGGTCATGGTAACAAAATCAAGGCTCTACATTATGGTCCTTTCAAGACACTATTAAAGGTGAACATGATTTTTATCAACCCATTAAACCCCAATACATGTGCATTTACTCAGTGGTTAATGTGGAAAATCTAAAAATCTATGAGCCATCCATGTTGGATCAGGAAGAGGAGTAGATCCTACCTCACTTAGAGGACTTAGCTCCATATTCTTACGCATAGTTGACATAGGATACCATTTTTCATAATGGGTCTATAACTACAAGACAGGGCATCATGGCCTTTGGTAGATTGAGTTGAAAGGATAACCTCCAAGTAAGACTAAATGGTACTTTAGGGAGAAGGTAGAGGATAAATTTCCTCACCTCATTTGGTAAAATATGATCAAAATTGGATCATGATATTACTTTTAATCAATCTAGATGTATTAAGGGAAGAAAAATTAGACAAATAAACTTATAGCAGTACTTTTAGTAGTAGGATCTAGTTCGAAGAATTCGAGTCAGAAACCTTCCAGGGCAAATTTGAGGCCTTAAATGTCATTTTCTTGGGGGGGGAAACCTTGTTTCTTTAGTGATACGCACCCTGACATTATTCTACACGAGATATTTCCTATGGTCCAATAAAGATACCAATTGGAGTTTGGATGCAAAATTATGCTTTCAAGATGTTAGAATATTGTAATTGATTTCCATAATTCAAGAGGAAGCCATGTCAACCCTTGTTGCTCATGGAAAAGGGGATAACCACATGGGGATGAAGAAGATTCTAAAAGGGTGAAATTTTAACTCATGTTGAGGGTTGAATGAGTCAAATTAAACCATTAATTGGATATCACGATATGTTATAACTGGTCCACTAGGAGGAGAAGGGATTCCATTCTATTTGCTTACATTTTGTTCCATTGTAGAGTAGAGTAGATAAGTGTGCAATGAGAGAGAGCGCGCATAATAGAGGGGATTTATGTTCTATAGCATCCTGTGAGCCATAGGACTTAGGAAACTCAATACATAGTGCATTCTCCTGTATATGTGTCATTTCCATTCTGAACAAAAGATGGGAGAGCAACCTCACCTTTCATCTAGGTTTTCTCCTAGAAAGAATTCCTAGAGCATATCTTGGTGTTCATGGTGTTATATGTTCTTTTATATTTCATTATTCTCTATTTTCTCCATTTTATCTATTGCATGCATAGGCATAAAAATAATAATTAATAAATTTAGAAATCTAAAAAAAAAATAACTCTCACAATATAGATTTCAGATTCTACTCTATTTTTATTAGAATTGTTGTGACAAACTATCCAATGGAATATCCATGGTATTTTAAATATCATTAGTTGTTATTAGAATATAATTCCAATTATTCCAAGTCTTTCAACTCATTTGCATTTACTTGCCCATGAAAACATCACTAACATATTTAATTACAATTACAATATCAATGGGAGATTAAAGGCTAGGGTGTAACAACAGAGCATAAGGGATAAGGGTTTTGTAGTAGCCTTACATACCATAGGTCTCAAGTAACTCCATAGATATTGCCTCTTCCTTTGCACTTTCATACTTCTATAGCAAAGAAAGAGGGCAGAGCAACCTCACCTTCTATCTGGGTTTTCTCCCGTAAAGGTTTCTTAGGGTGAAACTTGTGTCTATTGTGTATGGTGTGTATTTCTCTTTTCCCTTTATTTATAGCATTCTAACTATTTCATTTATTTGAACATAAAAATAATAATTAAAGAATTTGAGATTTTAAAAAAATAACCTTCATAGTAAAGATTTGAGCATTTTATGAGATCAATAACTAGGTGCTTTATACCCTGCTATGGGGAAGAAGTTGTCACTAACAAACATAACATAATGTTACCTTAAAAAAATTAAGAAAATACAAGTTGGCTACATCTTAAATAACAAAAAATTAAATTGAATAAAAATAAATAGTATCTTTAAAATAAAAATACATATGTGTTAACACCTTAAAAAAGTGAATGAGCCTAAAACCATCTTAAACCTCCCATTTATCAAGTATCAAGGCATATCAAATTTGTTAATGTGTAAAAAAATTTAACATAGATGAATTAATACCTAAGATGAAATTAAAATATATAATAATTTACACCTTAAAAGATTTGTTTCCTAAATTGAAATTTAAAATAACTAGTACAACCATATAAATTAAATGGTTGGTAAATGCCAATAAGCATCACCATGATAAGCATCAAAATACATACCCCATGATACATCTCACATTGCCTAAATTAAAATAATAATAATAATAAATAAATAAAATAAAAACAAAAAACTAAATTATAACATTTTTTAAGTTATTAGTATTATTAATTAAAAAAAGGATTAATATAGTTGTAGTCTATATTACACACTAATGAGCATATTGGATGAGGTTTTGATGATAAAAAAAACAGTTTGATTTTATTTTTTATCAACATATTTACATGGAAAGGAACTCACTTTCCTTTATCCAAATAGGGATCGCAGCAGGCACGTGGGGTATGGAAGATAATTGAGCATATCGCCACACTTTTGATGATATACTACACATGAGTGACTTATATTTTTCTCCTAACTTGGATATTTGGCCACATCATGATTCCCAGTTTTGACATTATGATAGGCAAATATTTTGGATTTATACAGGATACATTGTGTTAAGTTGATGATATTGTATGTTTTAAGGCACCGATGGAATGTTTTATATGACTGTGTTTTTTGGATAGTATATGAATATATTATACAGTTGATTGTTGAGTGATCTGTTATGAAACCATCTCACAAAAAGATAGAAAAGATAGATAAACGTCTTCAAAATAAGCCTCTTTGAGGGGGAAACCTCCTTTATGTTATCAGGAAATCTAGTGTCCACTCAGAGCTGCTAGTCCCACTAAGACGAGTAGCTATCTTAGAAACAAATAAACCAAAACTACTTTCACTTTCCTTTATGAGAAGTAGATAAGAGGGGAACAAAGGACACCAACCTCAGTCTTGCGCTTGGTTCCTCGCTTGGTTCCTCTCCCTTCTGACAGGTCTTTGCCACTCCTTCTTCGCTTACCCAGCTTCAGAGAGCACCTATAAAGTCAAAGCAGCATAATACTATCGAAGAACAGAGATCTACAATCATAAACAATATAGGACCAGATATATATTGACCACACAAATGCATATATCATCAAACATACAAGAATGTGGAGGAAAACTTGAATAGCTTATTAATATCAAGAATAATAGCAAAGAGGATTACAACCAATTGTTCTGACCCAGCATCATCCTCTCAGCATGAAAGCCCTTCTTCACCTCATGAAAAGCTTTGATCACCAAACACTATGATGTTGCACCAGGAAAGCAACAACACTTCCTTACAAGATACAAGATTCCAGCCTCTGGATCTCTGTGTTGAGGGATCCATATATAGATGATTGCAGGGAGGTGAGTCAGCTCCTGGGATTTTGACTAGTGTCCTCTCTCTGATTGTTCTTGATTCCACTTGGAGATTGATGATCTCTTACTCATCCCTGGGCGAATTCAGAGAGGCAAGTGTCACAGGAGAAGTTTCTGGAAGATTCCATTATCATCCACCTTGCAAACTGTCTCTGCCATTTGTCCACTCTCACCCATCGCACCCTACAGAAGGGCTTTCTAGTATGCATCGGACCCTTTACACTGAGTAGGTGAGATACATCGCACCCTTTGCATTGGGCATTCTGTATGGTTCAGTTTTGACTAGTTCTGAGCAGTTTTCTGTGGAGAACTTTTGGGAGATGATGTAATCAACTGACCTTGTTCCTTTAGGGCATGAAGCAACACTTTTAGGGAATTAGGAGCCCTTGGTTTATGGACATGTATGATTGGGGTTGTAGTTCCCAAAAATGTCTATAACATTCCTGGATCTACATATTTTTGTATGGAAATTGTTCCCACCATTATTTCTGTTATTTTTCCTGCCAACAGAATTCCTTTTATTTCTTTTGTTTTTCTTCCTAGTTTCTTCATGCTCAACTCCTTTAATGCTTTAGCTAGAATTGGAATCTCTTTAATGGCTTGCAACAAATGGATTTTGATACAGACATTTTTCAATTCATCTAGAAAATCATAATTGAGCAACATAATATGCTTTTCTACCCCTCTATCAACTTGTAATCTTTCAGGAAAAGGAGGTGTAGAAGTAGATACTAGTGGTTTCTCTATGATAGGAGTTGAGTTTATTGGTTCTTTCTATTTTTCATTTTCAGTATTCTTGTTTTAAAGAGACGTTCCTTCAAAACTTCTATTTGGTTGTAGAGAATCTTCCTCAGAATTGTCTTGTTCTTGAATAACTACAGAAGGCTTTTTCTTTTCTAATATCCTAGCAGATCTTAGTTGGACATAATTGAGATCTAGAGGAGTGATCATATAAGTTGGAAGTTGTTGTCCTTCCACCATATAAGTATTCTCTGGATTTTTGTTTTTTGGGTTTGGTAATAGTTGGGCAGGTAACTGATTTGGTCTCTGTGGGAATGGCAGTGAAGGTTGAGGATTTTGGTTTTGAAGTTGGGGCTGTTGACTTTGTTGAGTAATTTGTTGGGGAGGAAAGTTTGGATATGATGGAGGACATTGATAGTATTGAGAGAATCTTCCATCGGGATTTTGCATTCCGTGAGCCCAAGGTTGAGATTGAGATTGAGATTAAGGCCAAGGTTGAGATTGAGATTGAGATTGAGGCCAAGATTGCTGCCAAGAATTCCAATTTGGTGGGGGTTCAATATACATTTGGTTGTTAAAACCCTGGTTTTGTGGCCCCTGCCAAGGTCTTCTAGAGACAAAACAAAGAGATTCTGTTGGATTTGAAATTTTTTCCTTTTGTAAAACAACCTTAAGACTAGGAATTGAAGGACTACTCTTGGTCTCATGGTTTTTTGAACAAATCACACAAGTCTCTATGATTTTTACCTCCAAAGGGCATTCTCTTAAAGCATGCTTCTTTCTGCATTTGGGACATAAAATAGCTAAAGCGTTAGTCTTGACTTTTTGCTTGTTTTTTAACTTAAGGGTGTCTATCTATTCATTAAGGCTCCCTAGAATATCTGTTTTAGATTCATCAAGCATGTTTCCAATTTCTATCGTACTCAGTGATCCGATTACAGATTTATTCACTCCAGCAAGAGAAGGATCTCTTGGACCTTTCTCAATTTTGGATTTTCCTCTTGAGAGATGAACACATAATTCTCCATTGTCATTTAATGGGAGTTGAGAGATATCTCCCTTCCCCATCATTTAAGGATGTCTATCCACTCACCTCTAATGGATTTTAATAGAAGAGATTTAAAGTATCTTGATCTAAGTTATCCATTTTTGATCTTTTTAAGTTATCGTTGAATCTTTCAATTAAATCCTCAAAATTTTCATTCTTTCTTTGCATCATTTTAAACACTTCATCTTTGTGATTGATAGGCATGCAATAATCCAAATGCCTGTCCACAAATTCTCTCTTCATGTCATTCCATGTTCTAATATACTGAGTGATCAATCCCATGAACCATTTTAAAGCAGCTCCTTTCAATGTTGAAGGAAACAATTTAAGTTTTTGAGAGTCTTGTAAATAATCATAAGTTCTGCACAAGACTTCAAATTCAAATAAAAAGGTTTCAGGATCTTCACTTTTTAATCCATGAAAATTTGGGAGGACGGAAGGTGAGATATTTTTCATTGTGGCATCTGTCTCTTCATCAACTATAGGGAATCCAAAAGAATTATCAAATTCTCTATTTCCTATACCTTCTCCATAATTTCCTATACCTCTTCCTCCTCCAAATGGTGCAAATTCTCCATCCATAACTCCCTCTCCTTCTTCTTCTCTTCCTGCCATTATAGATTCTTCAGAGTTAATATAAGATTCAACCTCCAAGGTTAATTGCTCTTCCTCTAGTTCCTCTATCAACGGTATGTGGAAGAAAGGTTCTACTTCTCCCTCTCCACTAGGAATTTCTAATTCTTCAGCTAAAATATGTTCCCCTGTAGAGGTGAAAAAGGCTACTCCTTCTGTTGGAGATCCAATATTTTCTTCCTCTAGGATTGCATTAGTAGATGAAGTAGGAGATCCTCTTAATTTGATTTCTGACCTTAGATATTTAGGAAGTCTATGGCTAGTGAAATGTGGAATATGAGTTTGAGATGGAGGTGTATCTCTTCTTAGTCTTGGTGGAGTAAGTGGTGTTGTAGGAATTAAACTCTTGCCTCTAGCTATGAATCTACCCCTAGAGTCTCTTTCTCTACGCATATAATTTTTTAGATGTAAGAAATGAGGTTACCTATTTACACTTCCCTAGAAATGACGCCAAAATGTTTAGTAAATTTAGTGTCCTAAATTGCTTGCATAAATTATCAACCGAAGTTTGTAAGCTGATGAAGTGTGGTGCACTATATGTGCTTAGTTAACCTTTTTCTTACTTCGTTGTTTTGTATTTTATGTTTTTTTGGGGGTTTCTATTCTTTGATGTCTAAGAATGTACAACCTGAAACTATGAGAAAATTTAAGTGAATCTAATGAATTTTAAAGGAAAGGAAATGTTCCTAAGTTAATCTAATTTCCTAGAAATGGACCAATAACTGTTGGCTAGTTAGAACCAAATAAAACGAAACAGAGCATCTATCTTAACTTATCATCAGTCTTAATCCATGGATCTAATTCTTAAAACCAATAATGAAATTGATGTAGAAGGTAACTCAGTAATTGCATTCATTAAACATTCAACCATTCAATTTTGGAATATGATTAAATCAATCTCCTTGAAATGATTATTGGGAATATCAGTGATGCAACTAAGTGAGGATCTGAAAGAAAAAAGGTAAAAGAATGTAAAATTAACTGTAAACAACTAATGCATTTTTTATTTTCTCCAACATTCAAATGTGAAGCATTACCCTCTTGAAGTGTTGTGAAAAAATAAATTTTACCTTAGTTCCTAAGTTCCTAGGAAAATAACAATGTACTGAGTAAATTCAATCATCAAATGAATTAGACATTTAACTATTTAGTTTAGGATCATCATCATCTTGAAATGGCTTCTGAAAACATCCATTAACATAGTTAATTGAAAATTATGTTCTAATAAAATGAATGACAAAATAGTAATAAAACTAAGCAACTGTGTATTCTTATTACTTCAATCTTAATTTAGTTTGGGAAAAGAATTGTTTTTCTCCACGAAATATCTTAGAAGAATAAGGCTACACAGTTGTGATTGATCATTATGATATTGATTAAAAACTGAAATGAAATATCACCCTAATTTAGAAAACAGATTTCTTGAAAACAGAGTAATGGAAATTGAATTAAAAACAACAAATGAAAAACCTCCTTGAGTGCAGGGGCCCTCTACAACTGACGTGGCTGGAATGCTAGCTAGTTAAGGATGAACTTTAAATGATCATTGGCAACACGAAATTTGTATTATGAAAAAACGAAGTCCGAATATAGAGTATCAGCAAAAAACCCGAACTTAACATGTAATTCCTTCTAACTGCTCCTCTCAGTTCCATGCAACCGATATTTAAAGGAAAATAACCTAACTGTTTATGAGATAAACTTGCTATATCTGGCTAATTCGAATTAAATTTAACATGACTATTTATGAGATAAACTTGCTATAGGTGGCTAATTCAAATTGCAATAGGACTGTTTAAACTTTTGATTAGCTACAGGTGGCTAATTCAAATTAGATTTGCAACAGAACTGTTAGACTCTTGATTAGCTACGAAAGAGAAAATCAAGAGTCCTACTGCTTTTGGATAACACTTTGACTCCATCTTTGACCATGACCTTAGGCTTGCTTTTGCGTCGATCTGGACCAAGTGAATAGGATAGAATCCATGCAGAGATGATTCTAGAAATGCCCATGTGGCCAAATTCTTCATTTGACACCTGGAACCTGCCAAGCCATGAGAGTAGCTATGGAATCCATAGTTAGATGCAGAATAGGATGTGTTCTGTAGCTAATTTCAAAAAATATATTCAAATAGGAAGAACATGAAAATATAATATGGCGATCATTTTAATGCTTTGCTTAAGACAAAACCTAGCATGTATAATTGATTGGGTCTGTAATCTTATGAGAAAGTGAGGGGAAAAGTTAAGAAAAAATTTCAAGGAGAGGGAAATTCTGAGGTTCAACATACCCCCACTGCATAATCATTGCATTTCCTCATGTAATTTGCAAAAAATGTGAGTTCATCCTCCCTACTACATTTTCTCAGATACCTCTGCTAATACATCCAATTTCCTTCTTTTGTTCTTCTTTGAAGTGACTATCATTCTGGGCTTTCTCACAAGAATCTTCTACTCAAGGTTAATGATTGCTCTGTTCAAAATATTATTCTTTCTTTTCAATTTTCTGTTTTTCTTATACCACAGTCCTAGATGCAGAATGGTATTATTGTGAATTGCCTTGTCCAATTTATTTTGTTCCTTGAAGGTTTTATTCTCCTGTTTGATATGTTTGTTCAATATCTCTAATTCATAAATTTCCTATTTGAGAGCATCAATTAGAGGTTCTTGTGGATTGACAGAAGGTTCGGGGTTCATTGAGGCACTTCTCTTCTCCAGTGATTCTATATAGTAATATATTTATTACTGCGGTGGGTTTATGCCTGGAGACATTCTCCTTGGGCTACCTTCAAAATGATGAACAAGAGAATTTTGAGGACTGTGTGCAGAAGAGATGTTAGCAGGAGATGGTTCTGGGGTTTCCTCATCTAAATTTATAAACTCTGTCCCTTTTATGATCTTTTCTTTACCAAACCTCGGAGTCTAGAGCTCCTTCTAAGTTGTGGAGGACTTACGTTCTCCTCATTTGTGACCTTTTCCATCTTTCTTATCTTCCCTCTTGCCTTGATTTGCTTCCTGATTTCTGTCAGTTCTTCATAGATTAACTTTTCATCATCTTTCTGCAATGAAGATTCAGGCTTGTTTTAAATAGTTATACCAGTCTTCTTTCTTCTACTTCTTCTAACATTATCTTCTTTAGGTGACTCTGGTGCTTCTTGGAAATGGTTTCTAATAAGGAAATTCTTCTAGGTATCTCCTATGCTTTTTAAATGAAACTCAATCAATATCTTTATTAGCCCATGGAAAGGGGGGAACGATGGAGAGGGCGCGCGTATGCAAGTTTAGGTTTTTTGCAGGTCCTTTCGCCGCCGCCTACTCTGCCCTGCTCGATGAAGCAGGTCCTCTTGATGCCGCCGTCGCCTCTACAGGTTGGCTCGTCGCTGCAGGTCAAACCGCTGTCGTTGCCCCAAATGCTCTGTTCGTTGCTGGAAACTGTTGCTGCCTTTTTGCAAGATCTTCATCGCTCGGTGCCCTTTTGAGCTGGCCCAGAACCATTTCCGGAAATGTACCTTTGGTAACAAAACAAAACTATCAGGTTTTTCAGGTTTTCTTCCCCCCTTTGGCACATTTCGTGTTTCCTCAGGGCATTTTCTTGACCCCCTTATGCATAGGATGGGGTTTTTTTGTGTCAAAACCTTCGTTTCTTTCTCTGTCTCTGGATAATCCGCGCTCAAACGCGGGGGTTTCTCCTTGGAGAAGATGCTTTGTATTCGTCAATAGGAAACAGAGCAGATCTTTTTTTCTTCGGGCCCTTCCTGACTTCCTGAGGTTGCTCGACTCTAATGGTTTTCAAAGAGTATTGGGATCAGGAGGAAATAAATCAAAGCTATCTCACAGGGACCCAGAACAGGATCGAACCCAAATCTTCATAAAAACGCTGTTCGGGAAAACTATATGCAGGCAAATCTGGACTGGAATCCTGATAAAAAATTTAAAGGAACAAATACAAGCAGATTCAGGCATTCCTTCAAATCTGCTATGTTTGGTTCATGCAGGTAAAATCCTACAGGAAAATTTTTCTCTTCAGCACTATGGCATCGGTCGAGATTCAACCATCACCTTAAGCACAAGGCTGAGAGGAGGAAGCTCGGCTGCAGGCCCAAAAGGCTTTCAGGGCTCTACATCAAAACCTTCAGGATCATATCGTGATGCAGCTAAAGGGAAAGCCCCTTCAAAGGGAAAAGAACCTGCAGCGTTCAATATCCCGCCAGGGCAGTATATCGTGGATCAAACACCAGAAATCCCCTCCATCTCGCTGGATATTCCAGAGGTAAAGTGCATTTTTTCAGATATGGAAAATAAAGCTGTTATTTGCAGGTTTAACGGTTTCTGGCCAAAAACCGAGGCTCTTTACCAATGGATTCACACAGTCTGGACAAAAGACTGCCAGATTCACCTCTGCTCAAAAGGCTTCTTCATAGTAACATTTCATGAAGACGAAGAAAGGGATAAAATTCTTCATGAAGGTCTTGGTTCTGGGGCAGTGCCGGTTTATTTGTCGCACCATGGTTTCCAGAATTTGACGCCAACACTATGGTGGTTTCAAGGATGCTAGTTTGGGTAAGGTTGCATAACTTACCATTACACTTTTGGCACTTCAAGGCCTTATCAGCCATAGGGAATTCCCTTGGAAGAATGCTAAAGATTGATACAGACAGACACTTAAAAGGAATTTTCACTTTTGCTAGGATATGCGTCGAGGTAGATCTTAGCCAAGGACTACCTGAAAGCATTTTCCTGACTTTCAACAATATTCAGTGGAAACAATCTTTGGACTATGAGAACACAGCATTCAGGTGCAGGGGATGTCAACAAACAGGTCATCTGCTCAAAGCATGTCCCAGCAAGAGCAAGCCATAACAAAGGAAGTCTCGAGGATGGCAGAATTTGGATGAAGTCTTAAAGAGGCGAACAACACAAAAAAAAGCCCCTTCGGTATCCGAAGAGGAAGAGACAGAGGCAGAAGAGGCTGATACCACCATAGAGGAAGCTGAATTAGAAAATCAAAAGGAAAATTCAGCAGACAACAAGGATCCACAGCCACATACAGTAGAGACTCAGCAAGACAAAGCAGAGACGACAAGCACGGATCAAACCATGGGGGGTAACAAACGTCAACACCAATCAGACACATCAGACTCAGACAAAGAATCAGGGAAGCTGCAAGAAACAACTCAGTTAGTCATTGTTCCGACTGAGCCCACTCTGGGTGAGTGGCGTAAGGTCGAAAAGAAAAAAGGGCGTAAATCTTGATGCATGAGTTTTTTCATGCCCTAGCTGGAGCCTGTTTCTTTCTCTTCTTTGCTCTTTTTCTTTGCTCGCGTTAGTTTATCTAACGCTGCTGTTGGGTGCATCAGCACTTGTGCCCTTGTGGCTGTTCAGTATGCTTCTTTGCATATGCTGTTGTAACTTTTCATTATTTCTTTAATAAAAAGTTACTGATTTTTTCTCTGGAAAAAAAAAATCTTTATTAGCCCATGATGATACATGGTTGTATCTATAAACTTTATTCTCTTTTGCACATTTGAGGAAATCCTTCTTAAACTATTTAGCAGGAAGAAAGGAAGATTTATTTCTCCATTTTTTAAGAAATTCATCAGTAAATGGATATGGTAGACATACATGCAACCAAACCTCCCCTCACAAGTGATAAATTTCTGTAAAACCCAGAGCATGTTCTTCCACTTACTATTAAGAGTTGAAAGGGGAATACCTTTTCTAAAAACAGAGACATCCATACCTGGGTTTTTGAGTATTACTTTCCATGATTCATTGTGGAACTCCTTGTTCTTGAACCATCTTGCACCATGCCTTGGAAGTTCTGTAGCCTCGATCATGAATGACTTAGTCACTGCAAACTTGATATCTCCAATTTCTACCTTTGTGCCATCAAAATATCGAGGAAAGGATTTTGTAATCTCCTTATGAAAACTATCACATTTCTCAATGATTTTAAGCCATCTAGCTTTTCGAAACATTTCTTTGAGTTGTCGGTATCCTTCCATGTACTTTGCTCCTACTGGTTCTAATCTGACAATTAGCCCCATGCCTTCTACTATGCAAATTTCTCAACCTTCAGAATTACCCTTCCTGGTTTTATGAAATGAATTGGCTACGAATATGGTGAAAGGAACTGTGCGTTTGTATGAAATAAATAGATGGTAGGGGTTCTGGAGAAATGTAGACAAGTATCTCATGTTGTAGTCATGGCTGTTAATAATCAATGAGGGAGTTAATTATGGACCGTTATGTGACAAAATATGGAGGATGTGGTGGATATGTGTTATGATGGAGATTGCAATCAAATCAAATGATGACTCATCAAGGAAACATATGAATATCCATATTATATATGCTTTATGTTTTAACCTTGCTATTTAATATTTTTTTTGCACTTTACCTTTTATAACTTAACCTTTTTGTCTTCTATATTCTTTGGTGTTGATCAATAAGTACCATTTTAGCATATTGGTCTTCAAAACAATATTCTTCAATTTCCTGCAATCATCATTTGTTTGTAACCTGTATAATTATGCCAGAGTTGTTGAATGAGATATGGTTGCAGAATCAAATTAGCTGCAGAATGGAATAAACTACGAAACATGATAAGAAATGAAGTATGGCTATGGAACATGAATGTGAAATGAAGTGGAAATGGAATATGACGGTGAAATGGAATGAAAGTGGAGTGAGATGGAATGAAACTGTAAAATAAAATGAAAATGGGGTGAAATGGAATGAGACTGTAAAATAAAATGAATTTGCAGATTATGAATTGCAAAAGAATGTAGCTTGATGTCACAACTAATTACAGAAATGAAATGGAAAATATAGGATGCCAGAAATCTCTGATTTTCACCCTATATTTTCTATATAAGTATGCCAATTAATGATTGGTTTTCATACTTATACATTTTATTATTATTATTATTATTATTATGATTTTTAAATATATATATATATATATATATATATATATATATATATATATATATATATATATATATATATATATATATATATATATATATAATATATATATAATATATATATATATATATACAGGAAAAATAAAATCTAAGTTAGTGGAGAAGAAGAATTCTTCTTCACCAACTTCATTTCAGTATATCTTGGAAAATCTTCATAAAATCCTCTCTTGAAATTTTCTTATCATGTATCTTCGACCGATGACCATTCACAAGTAGAGGTACCTTTCTTTCATCTATTGTCCTTATTCTCACTGCTCCATTATTATAGACTTCTTCAATCTCATATGGCCCAAGCCAATGAGTCTGAAAGTTTCCTTGAAAATCTTTGAATTTTGAATCAAATAAAAGTGCCCAATCCCTTGCTTGAAAATTATTCTCCTTGATATACTTATCATGCCATTTAGCCCTTTGCTGCTGGACTATACTGGTTCTTTGAACGACATCTTCCCAGATTTCATCAAGCCCATTGAGTTTCTCCAATCTATGTTTCTGTGCTTTTGATAAATCTAGTCCCAATTGGTCTACCATCTTGAAGGTTCTGATTTAAAACTCTATAGGGGACAGGACTTGCTTCCCATAAACAAGCTCATAGGGAGTATGTCTTGTTGTGTTCCTCCATGTAGTTTTGTAGGCCCATAAGGCTTCAAGAAGCCTTTCTTCCCAATCTCTTCTGTGTAGATGTACAGTCTTAGTGAGAATTGCTTCAATCACCTTATTGGTAGATTCAACTTGACCATTTGCTTGTTGATGATAAGGAGTAGATTTTCTGTGTTGGATCTTGTAATCTTCTACAAGCATTTCCACCATTTTAGATGTAAATTTAGATCCCTGATCTATCAGAATTTCCCTTGGAACACCAAAGCGAGTGAAGATGTCCTCAAAAAGAAAATTAACTATGGATTTTTCATTAGCAAAAGGTAATGCTTTAGCCTCTACCCATTTAGTGACATAATCAATGCACACCCAAATATATTTCATTTGTTTAGATGGAGGATTAATTGGTCCAACAAAATCCAAAGCCCATTTTTCAAAAGGTTCAATGAGTACCTGAGTTTGTAGTGGAATTTCATCTGAAGGAGCAGGTTTTCCTACCATTTGGCAGATATCACACCTTTTGCAAATTCTTTGACGTCTCTGAAGATGGAGGGCCAATAATATCCTAAATGAAGGATTTTATAGGCTGTCCTCTTGACAGCAAAGTTTCCACCACAAGGTTCATAATGACATGCCTTAAGAATTTCAAGCATTTTATCGTCTCGAACACATCTTTTGATCATGAGAGCTTGACCTATTTTATATAATTTATTAGTAATTCATGAGTAACTTGCACTTGTTTGAATTATTTTTCTTTTCTCCTTAGGAAAAAAATGTGAAGGTAATTTTCCTGTGACTAAGAAGTTGGCAATATCTACAAACCAAGGGGTCTAAGTAGTTAGTGCAAAAGATATTCATCAGGAAATTTATCTTCAACTGGAGTGTCAACTTTGATATTTTGAATTCTAGACAAGAAATCATCAACTGTGTTTTGTTTTCCATGTCTATCTAGAACAGTGATGTTGAATTCTTGCAAGAGTAATAACCATCTTGTAACTCTTCCATTAGTAATAGAATTATTCACTAAGTACCTAACTCTAGAGTGATCTGTATGGACAAAGGTTTCATAGCCTCTTATGTAATGTTTGAACTTGTTGAGACATTAACAACAACTAAGAGTTCATTTTTAGTTACAGTGTAATTTAACTCAGTGGGAGTCAAATTCTTTCTTGTGCAATAGATGGCATAAGGGATCGAATATTTTTGTCCTAATACAACTCCCAGAGTTGTATCTGAAGCATCTGTTGAAATATGAAAAGGAAGTTTCCAATTTGGACCTCTTAAGATGGGTGCTTCAGAATTTTTTTCTTTTAAAGTCTCAAATGCCAACTGGCAATCATGATTCCAATTGAATTCACAATCTTTAGTGAGTAATTTGAAGAGTGGGGATGCTAGTTTAGTGAAATTTTCTATAAACCTTCTATAGTATCCTGTGAATCCTCGAAAACTTCTAACAACTTTTTGACAACTTGGAATTGATAGTTTAGACATGACTTCAACTTTAGATTTATCAACTTTAATTCCATCACCTAAAATGTGATGTCCTAAAAAAATTCCTTCTGTAAACATCATAAAACATTTTCCATGTATTAGTAAAAGGTTTGCTTCCTTACATCTTTTGAGAACCTTTTCCAAATTTTCTAAAGCTTCTTCAAATGTATTCCCATAAAATGTCAAGTCATCCATATAGACCTCTACACAATCATGTATTAGATCAGAAAAAATTCCTAGTACTGCTCTTTGGAATGTTGCAGGTGCATTTCAAAATCCGAAAGGAGGTACTCAGTAGGCATAAGTTCCCATGGACAGGTGAAGGTGGTTTTATCTTGATCTTCAGGTGCTACCTGGATTACATTGTAACCACTAAAACCATCCAAAAATGAGAAATATTTCTTACCTGCTAATGTAACTAACGCTTGATCTATAAAGGGAAAAGGAAAATGATCTTTTAGGGTAGCTTTATTCAATTCTCGATAATCAATACATACCCTCCATTTACCATTGTTTTTAGGCACAATCACTAGAGGAGAAACCCAGTGGCTGTCTGAAATTGGGAAATGAAGCTTACATTCAGCAATTTTTGCAACACCTCTTTCACAATTTCCCTAAGATTTGGATTCATCATTCTTTGAGGTTGTCTGATAGGTTTACAGTTTTCCTCAATGTAGATGTGATGTATACAAGTCTTAGGACTAATTCCTTTCATGTCAGTGTATTCCCATGCATATGTAGAAGAATGTTGTTGTAATGTTTTGATTAACTTTTCTTGTTGTAATTTTTCCAAGTTATTGTTTATGTTTAATGTTTTCCCTGAAAATATTTCAACTGTAGAGCTACCAAATTCTTCCATAGAATAAAGAGACATCTGCCTAGATGACAAATATTCAATATTGGATTTTTCTTGAAATTGATCATGTTCATATTCTAGAGATGATTCAA
>APFE031551866.1:133920-154690 GCA_000404065.3 Pinus taeda | reverse complement strand
AAATTTAAAAAAAACTTATATCAGGGCAATTGATTTTTCTGAACACTTGGTAGATTGAAATTTAAATGAATATATGTTAATTTTTAATAATATTAAAGCATATCTATTTTAATTTTAAACATAAGAACCACCAACAAAAATCTAATAAATCTAATTTTAAATAGAATCCAACCCAAAACAAAGTAAAAGACAAAAAGAAATAATTATTCACAAAACAATTGGATAAAGGGCGATGATATCAAATTATTTAATTAAATTATTCAAATATAATTTCATATATCTTGGGGAAAAGTTATTCTGACGAAGTTTGAGTAATCTCTGGCATTTGCGAAAGAGAAGGTTGAAAGTTTGAGGGAATTTGATCAAATTTAAGAAGAGTTTGGGCAAATCTAGCTTAAATAACAATAAATTATATCGTGAAACCTTTCTCTTGAAGGTTCTGGCATTATTTTCTCGAACTTGCCTGCCTTTTGATATTCACCCAGGTTTCTGTGAATTTCTGGTAAATAACTCGGTTTGCCACGGGGCGTTTACAGTATTTGCCTCGGCGCCTTATTTATAACAAAGACCTGGCGGGGTTTGAGTAATGATCTCCAGCACTTGTGTAAAAGAACGTTGAAATTTTGACGAAATTTGTGGCGAATTTGGCCTAAATAATGATAACTTATACTGTGAAACCTCTCTACAACGTTTTTTGGCATTTTGTTTTCTTCAACTTTCATGCATTTTGTCTTCCGCCCACGCTTTTGTGAAGTTTCGGTGAGTCGATGGGCATTTACAGTATTTTTTCTTATCATTGTAAATTCTGGAACCTTGGTCAAATGTCTTCCAATAGCATTCAGGTTGTAGTGTCTCCGCCGCCGGTCTATATCGGAGGTTGTAATGTCTCCGCTGCCTTTATGTTTCATGGTTAGGTGGTGTATCATCGGTAAAGATTGGAATCATCTTGCATTTGCACTAGGTTTCTCATTTTTTAAGTGAAAAAAATGGGATTTTATGTTTTTAAATAAGTGACAAGGGTAAATTAATTTTTCACGAGTTAAGAATAGCATGAGAAAAATCATGGCTTTTTAAGAGGAAAAGGATAATGTTTAAGTTATTTTATTATCTTTGTTTATAAAATAAGACATGATATTATACTTTTCAATAGTGAGTTAACATTTTTTGGCTCAATTATTTATTAAGTATTGGGGGTTTTCTCAGTGCATTATATTATATATCATTTTTGGGATTCAACTCACTAATTTCTCGTGATTTTTGAATAGTCTACTTAGTACTCATTGCATCGGGTGATGCTCACACGGGTGAAGTAGTGGGATTGAAACTAGTGAAATGAATCACATAGCGTGATCATCACTTCTAGGGCTTGCACCTAGTAACCAAGACTCCTCGGGAGGTCACCCATCCCATACTCCCCGTGAGGTCACCCATCCCATATTGCCTCTGGCTCAAACGCCATTAACTGTGGAGTTTTCCCCACAATCAAACTCACTTAGCTTGCTACCCCATTTGCAAAACCTTGTATTGTGCCTCATGAACCGTTCAAGTAGAGTTCCCTTCACTCTTTTTGAATTAAGTATTGGAGGTTTTCGTAGTGCATTATATTATATATCATTTTTGGGAAACCCACGATACTTAAGTCAAAAAGAGTGAAGGGAACTCTGCTTGGATGGTTCATGAGGCACAATACTTGCTAAGGTTTTGCAAATGGGGTAGCAAGCTAAGTGGGTTTGATTGTGGGAAAACTCCACAGTTAAGTGCGCTTGAAGCAAGGTGATTTGGGATGGGTGACCTCTCGTGAAGTCCTAGTTACTCGGTGCAAGCCCCGGAAGTGATGATTGGCGCTATGTGATTCATTTCACTAGTTTCAATCCCACTTCTTCACCATGAGTGCTAAGTGGACTATTCAAAAATCATCAGAAATTTCAGTTACGCCTACCTCTCATGGAAATGGTCATTAATTATTTATATTTATATAAATTTAGAATCTCTATTTTTTATTATTAATAATTTAAAACCCTAATAATACATGTGATTACTTATATAATTTTAGATTCAACCACTATCCAATGCTTATTGTTAATTTAATTTTTAATTTTAATAATTATTACTAAATTATTGAATGATAATAAAATAAAAAGAATTATTAATTATTATTAAATAATAATTATTTAATTAAAAATGAATGAATGAATTCTTTCTTTAATAATGAATTAATTAATCATTAATTTAATGAATGAAAGAAATAAAAATGAATTATTTAATTAATTTGTTTATTATTTAATGAATGAATTATTATTATTTAATTAATAACGTTATTAAATTTAATTAACAATAAAAATAATAATATTGATGATGATGATGATTAATGTCCACTAAGACCAATGTGGTTTATCAGACCTTAAGAAAAGAAAGCCTAATTGATATTATTCAAAATCGTGTTTTTGTGATCAAGGAGCCAGGAAAGAAGCATTCCAAGATCACTATAGTTGGGTTCGCTTAATAAGTCAAGAAGATTGGAGCTGTGACTAATGAAAGGGAATTGAGAGCGGATGTGGGCAAGAGTCGAGTAGTCTAAAAAGAAGTTATTTTCATCTTCCACCTTCTTAGTATCACAGATATGACAAATTCTATCATCCCACGGAGTCTTGGGAGTAGACCACCTCCCGGTCTCACTCAGGAATTCATGAGAGTTAGTTCTAATCCTAGCAATGTTCATTTCCTTCTTACTGCTAGTCAACATAGAGAGATAATTCTAGTTATCAAGGGTGGGTTTGATCACCTCCTTGTAGTACCTTAGCCTCCTTTTACCCTGAAACTCCTTAGCATCCCACATCGTGTCCTTAAAACTAGAGGTAATAGTATCTTTGATACTGTCCTTGCTTCTCGTGATTATCTCCTCCTTAATCCCCCAAAGGTTGAGCCAAGATTGTGCATCTTGATGACATCCTCACTTGAGGTGCATGTCGGGGTTTTGGCTAAAGCTAGAAGAAAATTTTGGGAGCCTCTTGGATTCCATATTGTGAAGATTCTTCTTATACATTAGATATCTAAACATATTTGCACTTTCAATGGGGGACAGACCATCTTCAATCAAGAGGATATGATAGGGAGTATTTCCCTTGATCTTGAGGTTATAGGTTATGAATTTCCTTTGTATCATCCTATTTTTTTTCCACGACTCCCTAGATATATTGCACCCCTAAACTTCACATCCATATAAGATAAGAGGGGTGATGAGAGTCTCAAAGAAGAACCTTTCTTTACTCCAAATGTACAAACTGGTTGACTTAAAATTATTTTCAAGCTCATAGTAAGCTTTCGAACCTCCAATAATTCTTTTCTCGATGCTATGGTTCCAGTTGAGATGATAAGGAAAGTCAATACCCAAATATTTATAAGAAGACGCCTCCTCAAGACAATTGTTATCATAGACGAACTACCATGGGTGATCTTTTGGGATTTAATGATCATGACTTTAGTCTTGTTGGTATTAACAGTCATACCCGTCTTGGAGAAGTAGACATGAAGAGTCTTAAGCTACTTGTCTAGGTCATCATGGATCCTTTTAAGAATAATGATATCATCAACATAAAGGAGAAGATTAATGATAATACGAGCAAGCTTGGTGTCTTTGCAGCTCACAGTTTCCAGACACTCCTCAACTAGTTTATCGATGTAAATACCAAAAAGGGTAGGGGAAAGGGGACAAATTTTCTTAACATTGATATTACATTTAATATCTTTAGACCATCTGTCATTGGTCTTAATCTTGGAAATGATAGTCTCATAGAGGCACATCACAACAATCCTTATTTCAGGAGGAACCATGATCTCTTCAAGCCTCTCCCAGAGCTTATCTCGGGGGACATTGTGGAAAGATTTTCTAAAGTCCACAAACAACATAAGAGATCAATTTTACTATTGAGACATTCCTCTGTGATGATCCTAAGGGTGAAAAGGTGGTCGATGGTCAAGTGATGTCTCCTGAAACCAACTTGCCCTTTAGATCTTTTACCCTGGTTCTCAAGCCAACGGCTAATATTTTTTTCCAGAATGAGCCCATAAAGCTTGGCTAGGATGTGGATAATCATAATGGTCATGTAATTAGAGGGAACATGTTTGTCCCCATTTTTGAAGATAAGCACAATAATACTTTGCGTCCAAAGCTTAGGGAATCCATGCTTTACAACCAAATTGAGAAGCTTGTGGAGATGAGGAATGAGGATAGATTTTCCCATTTTAAATATTTGAGATTGGTAACCTTCAATGTCGTTGGCTTTCCCATGAGCGAGGTTATTAATCCTAGGCTCAATGTCTTCTAAAGAAAAACTATCATCCTTAATAGGAGTTTTTAATATGATGCCCATGTTGTACAAAGAGTCATACTTCTTAAGATAGCTATCCCAATTTTCTGGGGGGATATAATGATTATCTTTAGTTTTACGAACAAGCACATTTTGCCAAAACTTTCTAGCCGCAACTTTAGAAAGGTGGAGAAGATGCTATTGTCTCTTATTAGTATATGACCTCTTCTTCCTCTTAATTGGAGATTTGTATATACTTATATTCTAGACCTTAGTGATTTCATTAGGGGTGTCTCTAATTTTTTTCCTGGCAATTTTACCGTCTTTGTCATACCAAGGATTGGAAGTGCTATTATTTTTCTTGTACAAAGTCTTAGTAGAGAATTTGTTAATGGTGGTGGAAAGGGTAGTAGTAAAATGGTAATAGATTTTATCAATGTTGTTATTATAAGTTGGGGAGCCTAAATCATTTTCCAAACCTTTTAAGAAAAGGTCAACCATACTTCTATCGAAGTGAACGTGACTTTCGCTTTTATTATTCTCCTGCATAGAAAGATTAAGGGATAAATACAAACATGTGTGGTTAGAGTCAAGATCGTACCTGTTAAAAAACTTAACATTTGTAACATGGTTGAGGACATGGATGTCATAAATCGCATAATCCATGACGCTACTATCCAGCCCATGGAGATAGGTCATCTGACTTTAGAGTGGCCATTTATTAATACAATTACAAATGATTAGGTCTTGGGAACTACAAAGTTTAAGGAGCTCGGTGCCGAATAATTTCTCGATTATGTCTTCATATTTTCTCTTAAATCTATTGGCTAAGTTACCATCTTCATCAAGCGACAAGGGGTTGGGGTTAGAGTCATTACTTAACATAATAACTTAGTAGAAGTTCGAGCATTAAATTCCCCAAGAAAAAGTATATTGCCCTCATTCCTTAAGTTGTAGATGTCTTTTTGTAAGGTATTGAAAAGAAAATTATTATCGAGGTTATTTTTCTTATAGGATGTAGAGTTGATAGGGGCAAAATAAGGGATTGCAAGAAAAATCCTATTGGCTGTAGAATCATACATCTCAATCCAAATATACTGGTTGAAGGGGTCGTTTTTATGAAATCGGATGTGAGAGGAAACAGACTCCATATAACAGACTATACCACCAAAACCTCTCCTGGACAATTTCTTATTCCAGATAGACCGAAGAGTAAACCCTTCAAGGTGATCAATACCACTCAGGATCCAAGTTAACATAGGACCTCTACACAATGGAAAACCACGACAATTCCAGAAGAGGATCTAGAGTGATGCTATTCCCTATTTATCACTCATGTTTGGGACTCATCTCTAATAATAAATTTTTGATTCCTAATGATTGCCCATTTCCTCTCTTTTCTTGCCTCCTTGATCTTTTATACTTCTTTCCTAAGTTCAACTTGGTCTTCTAGAATGAGATCTTCATTTATAAAGATTCACGTTCCTTTTAGGCTTGGGGATTTCCTAAATATATCTAATTTATGGTCATTACAATTGACCTTGACACATATTAGTGTATGTTTATGCTCAAGTATATTTCCTACCCTTCTTTCTTCAGTGAGATAAGTTGTTTGAATTTGAGATTTTGTCTTTAATTCTTCTTTAACTAGTTCTAATGTGTCTTCATTATTTTGTTCTTTTATATTAGAAACTATAAGGTGTATGACTCTGTTGTGGTGCATGATCGAGAACAATTAGTTTATTAATTTATTCTTTTATGGGTTCAATATCTAATTTATTCTCTGTATTATTTAGGGTTGATTTACTATGTAGTTGTTCTTTTATATTTTTAATCTCGTTTTTCAAAGTGTCATTTTCTTTAACAATTTCTTGTTTGCTATGTTCAATTTCTTGATTCTACCTTTCATTTCTTGGAGTTCAATCTTGAGTGAGAGTATTTTATTTTATAAGGGTTTGTGGTTACTGTCAAACATGGTAGTTAATTCTAGCTTAAAATGATTTTCACTTTCTTCTCTTCATCTTTCTAAAGATTCAATGTACTCATAAATACTTTCTAGGGTAATATTACTTGGTCTCACTTTGCTAGAGGGGGATTTAGAAAGGTGAGGAAAAATACTCGTAATGGAAATAAGAAAAACTTAACAATAATAGAGTAAGTAGGAATGTATGCAACTGTGAGAGTTGTCTAGAAAGGTGTTTTTAATGCAGATTTAATTGGATGGAATGTTTTTTATAGTCCTCTTCGGTCCAGTCCAACAGAGCTTCCAAAATTATGCATAAATGCAATTTCTTGGAACCGGAGATCCAGACGACCTGCAGAATAATATGTTTTCACTATTGGACACCATGCCCTAGTAAGCTCACAAGGTAGGAAGATGCGGTGAGCGTGAATTTGTTTTCGCATAGACTGTTGTCTAAAACTTCCTATCATCGAACAATTTTTCAGCACTGTGATTAAGGAAACAGTTCACAGGCTCAACCTCGCTAATGACCTAATTTCCAGGGTCCAGGAGCCCATGTATGCATTTCCAACCAAGAGTCCCTCCTTCCTTATGGTTTTCTTTGACGCAGCTCGTTACTTCCTCCCATACATTAGGTATTAAGGGATTATGGTAGGATTCTCGTGCCCTAGATGAACATTCCAAATTTGTTAGCTTGAGAGAAAAGATTAAGGAAAAATCCATCGATGACTATTTTAGGACAGCCATGCGAATTGGTTGAGGTTTCCGTACAGTCGAATTATGAAATTAGTCCTACCATGGGTAAATCTGGTTTTGAGATAGCGATTTGTGGATTTGTTTAGTGAACAATGAGTATTTTGGTAACATGACTTCAATAATGATGGTTACCTTGCTCCTTTTTTGTGCATTCTTTTCATCTCAGCTCATATGCGAGACAAAGATTGCGGTCATACTGTATGCAAGACACACCTAAAGTGCTGGAATCAATTCTCCACCTAATGCACAATAAAGCTTCGTCAAAACAGTTGCTACTCGTGGGATGTAGAGAAAGGTAAAGAGTGAATGTGACTGTGTGCCTCTGAATCCCTAAGATGCTAAGAGATAAAGGAGAAGAGTGAATGTTAGGGCAAGAGCTAACGGGCATACTATAGGGCATTAAATGCCCGGCTACATGCGCCCTCGTTAGCTCTTTAACACACGCGCGCATATTTTTTATTTATTTATCACCGGGCACGCACGTTAAAGAGCTAACGGGGACGCATGTAGCCGGGCATTTAATAAATTATATCTTGAAACCTTTCTCTGGAACATTATGGCATTATTTTCTCGAACTTGCCTGCCTTTTGACATTCACCCAGGTTTCTGTGAATTTCTGGTAAATAACTCGGTTTGCCATGGGGCGTTTACAGTATTTGCCTTGGCACCTTATTTATAACAAAGACCTGGCGGGGTTTGAGTAATGATCTCCAACATTTGTGTAAAATAACGTTGAAATTTTGACGAAATTTGTGGCGAATTTGGCCTAAATAATGATAAGTTATACTGTGAAATCTCTCTATAACGTTTTTTGGCATTTTGTTTTCTTCAACTTTCATGCATTCTGTCTTCCTCCCACGATTTTGTGAAGTTTTGGTGAATAATTTGGTTTGTCGTTGGGCATTTACAGTATTTAATTTATTATTAAATAATAATTATTTAATTAAAGAATGAATGAATGAACGAATTCATTCATTCATTCATGCTTATTAATATTAATTAATTAATAATACTATTAAAATTTAACAACTTTTTATATTAATAATAAATGAGTTAATTAATTAATCATTTAAGGAATGAAAGAAATACAAATGTATTATTTATTTAATTAATTTATTATTTAATGATGAATGAATATAAAATGAACTATTTAATTAATTATTTATTATTTAATGAATGAATGAATTATTATTAATATTAATTAATTAATGATGTTATTAAATTTAATTAACAATAAAAATAATAATATTGATGATGATGATGATTAATGTCTACTAAGACCAATTTGGTCTATCAGACTTTAAGAAAAGAGAGCCTAATTAGCATTCTTCAAAAGCTTGTTTTTGTGATCAAGGAATGGGGAAAGAAGCATTCCAAGATCGCTATAGTTGGGTTGTCTTAATAAGTCAAGAAGATTGGAGGTGTGACTAATGATAAGGAATTGAAAGCGGATGTGGGCAAGAGTCAAGTAGTTTAAAAATAAGTTCTTTTCATCTTCAACCTTCTTAGCATCACAAATACGACAAATTCTATCATTCCAGGGAGTCTTGGGAGTAGACCACCTCCCGGTGTCACTCGGGAACTCATGAAAGTTAGTTCTAATCTTAGCGATGTTCGTTTTCTTCTTAGAGCTAGTCAACATAGAGAGATAATTCTGGTTATCAAGGGTGGAGTTGATCATCTTCTTGTAGTACCTTAGCTTCCTTTTACCCTCCAACTCGTTTGCATCCCACATCTTTTCCTTAAAACTGGAGGTAATAGTATTTTTGATAATGTCCTTACTTTCCATGATGATCTTCTCCTTAATCCGCCAAAGGTTGAGCCAAGACTGTGCATCTTGATGACATGTGCACTTGCGGCGCATGTGGGTGTTTTACCTAAAGCTAGAAGTAATTTTTGGGAGCCTCTTGGATTCCATATTGTGAAGCTTCTTCTTATACATCAGATATCTAAACATAGTTTCACTTTCAATGGGGGAGAGACCAATTGCGATCAAGAGGATAGGATAAGGAATATTTCCCTTGATCTTGAGGTTATAGGTTATGAATTTCTTTGGATCATCTCATTTTTTCTCCATGACTCCCTAGATATACTGCATGTTGGGTTGTGTTATATTCTTTCCACGTAGTTAACAGGGGGTTTGAGGGGTACCTGTAACCCAACTTTATGAGGTCCAGGGAAATGCCCCAGAAAATTTCGCTTTTGGAACCTATGTTAGGTTGGGTGGACCCACCTATGGTTTTGTGCATGATTTTCGCACATGTTTTTGGACGCGATGGTTTTTGGTCCATGGTATTGGATGGGATGGTTTTTCGGTCCATGGTATTGGATGATTCGACATGTATAAATATGTATTGTAACACTGAAAGGAACATACCGAAAAATCATGCTGGTAGTCCCGGTTTTGGGATTCAGGGGAAATCTTTGTGTATATGTGTTTTATGTGTTATGCTCTCGCATTGTTTATTTTCTGTGATTTAGAATTCGTATGCAGGTAATTTCTGTATAGGGTTAAAACCTACACTTGGTATTAGAGTAGTTTTGGCTTCAAGGGGACGCCTTTGTTGCTAAGAGGTTTCATTCGGGCTTGTGGTAGACCCTTTTCAACGAGAGATTTGCGAGATTGATTCTGGTGGTGAAAGAAGATGGCAAGCAGTGGAAAAATAGAGATCGAGAAATTTAATGGTCAGAGTTCTGAGTTGTGGAAACTCATGATGGAAAATCTGTTGGTGGATAAAGATCAGTAGATCACGGTGGATCTGGGTACTAAACCAATGAGAGTGTCCGATGAAGAATGGAAGAAGTTGGATTGGAAGGCAAAGAGCACAATATGATTGTGTGTCTCATATTCAGTATTGCTGAATGTATCAGGGGAAGCTACGACGAAGGTTTTGTGGGACAAGTTAGGGAATTTGTACTAATCTATGTCTCTGGTGAATAAATTTTTCATGTAGAAAAAGCTATATAACCTGGGGATGAAAGATGGAGACTCGGTGACAGAGCATCTGAATGCATTTAATACTATGGTAAGTCAGCTAGCATTTGTTGATATTAAATTTTAGATGAAGATAAGTGAATCAGTTTGTTGTGTTCTCTACCAGATTCGTGGAATAGTCTGGTTATTGCAATAGGTGGCAATGCAACTGCCTTGCATTTTGATGAAATAGTCTCATCCTTGCTGACGGAGGAGATGAGACGAAAAAATATGGAGAGCCAGAATGGTGATGCCTTGTCTAGATGAGAACAGTCCCAAAACAGAAACAAAAATAAGTCATCGAGTGGGAGATCTAAATCTCCAGGAAAACATATAAAGGTGGTGTGCTGGAAATGCGGAAAGGAAGGGCACTACAAAAGGAATTGTAAATATAAAGCTCCTGATAAAGGAAAGCGATCTGATGATGCTCCTTCTGCAGCGGCGAAAACCACCTCAGATGAAGTTGGGGATGTGTACTTGGCTTCTTCAAGTACACATGTAGATCATGAGACATGGTTGATTGACTCAGGTGCATCCTTTCACTTCACTCCCCATAGAGAGTGGTTCTGCGAGTATGAGAAATATGATGGTGGAGATGTTTTCTTAGGGGATGATAGGAAGGCTAGAATCATTGGTCATGGAAAAGTAAATTTTAAGTTGCAAGGTGGAAGGGTTAGAACACTTCCAAGTGTTCTGCATATTCTTGCATTAGCCAGAAATCTGATTTTTGTAAGCAAGATGGATTATGCAGGTGCAAAAACAGTGTTCAAGAAGGAAACCTAAAAAATGGTTCAGTGAGCTAGTTTCATAACATTCGGGGAACATTGGTATTGATGCAGGGAGTTTGAATTGGAACTCTATACAAGCTTCAAGGTAGCATTGTTATTCATGGGTGCAACAGTTCTGTGGTTCCTGAATGTGGAGCAGAAAATCTAGTGGTCTCTGGAGAGAAGACAATGTTGTGGCATCAAAGGCTTGGACATATTGGAGAGAAGGGCCTTCAAATACTTCATGGTAAAGGTGGTAGAAGGTATGAGTAATAGCTCTATGGATTTTGATTTCTATAAAAATTGTGTATATGGGAAGTAGAATCAGGTGAGTTTCCCCTCTGGTAGTAAGATGGTGAAATAGATATTAGAATTTGTGCATATTGATGTGTTTGGACCTGTGAAGGTTCTATCACTGGGTAAGTCTGTGTACTATGTATCATTTATAGATGACTTCTCAAGGAATACATGGATATATTTCCTTAAGAAGAAATCTGAAGCTTTTCATAGGTTTAAAGAATTTAAGGCTCTCGTATAAAATCAGACAGAGAAGAAGATAAAGGTGCTGAGGAGAGATAATGGTGGAGAGTTTTGCAGCAAGGAATTTGAAGAATTCTGTAAGAAGTGTGGTATAGCACAACAAAAGACTACTCCATATACACCTTAGCAAAATGGAGTTGTAGAAAGAAAGAATAGGACATTAATGGAAAGGGCAAGAAGCATGCTCAGTGGTGTCGAGTTAGGACAGGAATTTTTGGCAGAGGCGGTGGATACTGCAGGTTACCTGATCAACAAGTCACCTTCATCAGCGTTGGAGGATAAGACTCCACAAGAGGTATGGACTGGTAAGAAACCCTCTCTTTCACATCTAAGGGTATTTGGATGTGATGCATATGTACATGTTCCAAAGGAGAAACAAACCAAGTTGGATAGTAAATATGAAAACTGCATCTTTATTGGGTATAAGTATGGTTTAAAGGGTTATAAACTTTGGAACCCAATCACATGGAAGGTTGTGTACAGTCGAGATGTGGTGTTTAGAGAGATAAAAGATGTTATTAAACCTGAAGTCCAACCAAAGGAACCTGAGAAGATAGAGTTTGAGATTAAGGAGGAAGATTCATACTCTACAACAGAGGAGGAATTAAAATATGAAGAGCCACAAACTCCAAGTGTGAGAATATCAGTTCGAGAAAGAAGGCAACTAGAAATGTACAGTCCATCTGCTTTTTATTCAAATTTTGCTTTATCTGTTACTGACGATGATCCCAGAACTGTGAAGGAAGCAGTAGATTTAGAGGATGGAAAACTCTCGAAAGAGGCCATGGTTGATGAAATGGCATCTTTGCACAAAAATGAGGCTTGGGATCTAGTGGAGTTACCGGCTGGAAGGAAACCCATTGGTAGCAAATGGGTGTTCAAGAAGAGGACAAATGCAGAAGGAAAGGTGGAGAAATACAAAGCTTGGTTGGTAGCAAAAGGTTATTCCCAGGTGCCGAGAATTGATTTTGGTGATATTTTTTCTCTTGTTTCCAAGGTAACTTCTATTAGATTACTTTTATCTGTTGCTGCTGATTTTGGTTTTGAAGTAGAACAGATGGATGTGAAGACAACATTTCTTCACGGGGATCTAGAAGAGGAAATATACATGAAGAAACTTGAAGGCTTTGTGGTGAAGGGTAAGAAAGAACCAGTATGCAAGTTAAAGAAGTCTCTGTATGGGTTAAAATAGTCACCAAGGATGTGTTATCAGAAATTTGATACATTTATACGGTGATTTGGCTTCACCGAAAGCAAAGAAGATCACTATGTGTATTTTAAATTAAGTGGTGACCGTGTTATTTATCTGGTCTTGTATGTGGATGATATCTTGCTGGTTGGAAATGACAAAGAAATTATCCAGGATTTGAAGACCCAATTGTCCTCCAAATTCGACATGAAAGATCTTGGTGCTGCAAACTATATTTTGGGCATGGAAATTAAAAGAGATCGGGCAAAGAGGAAGCTCTAGTTAAACCAGAGGAAGTATGTCGAGACAATACTACAGAGGTTTAAAATGCAGGATAGCAAACCAGTGAAGGTTCCTATTCTGTAGGTGTGAGGTTATTTGCTGAACAATGTCCCAAGACACAAGAAAGGAAGAGGACATGTCCCGTGTTCCATATGCAAGTGCAGTCGGTAGCTTGATGTATGCAATGGTCTGTACTAGACCAGAGATTGCACATGTAGTGGGAGTATTGAGCAGGTTTATGTCAAAACCAGGGAAGGAGCACTAGATAGCAGTGAAGCGGGTTTTCAGGTATTTGTGTGGCACTAGTGATTATGGTTTGTGCTACCAAGGAAGACCAAAATTGGACAGAATGTTGGATGTTCATGGCTTTGTTGATGCAGACTCGGCTGGAGATCTGGATCAAAGAAGATCTACAAGTGGGTATGTGTTTAACCTATTTGGAGGTGCAGTCAGTTGGATAAGTAAGAAACAATCTATAGACGCACTATCAACTACAAAGACAGAATACATGGCAACCACTCATGCAAGAAAGGAAGAAGTTTGGTTGCAAAGATTGTGTTCAAGTATGGGTTTAGTACATGGAGCTATAAGGATAGATTGTGACAGCCAAAGTGCAATTTTTTTGGCAAAGAACCCTGCATATCATTCAAAAACAAGCACATTGATATTCAGTATCACTTTGTGAGGGATATGATAGAAGACAAAAAGGTATTGCTGGTAAAGGTCGACACTTTGAAGAATACTACAGATGCATTGACAAAATCTATGAGCTCTAAGAAGTTCTCTTGGTATAGAGAAAAAATGGGCATTGCAGGGTTGGATAAATGACTAAGCTCTCTTGTGGCACCCTGTGGAAAGAAATCAACAAGTGGGAGAATGTTGGGTTGTGTTATATTCTTTCCACATAGTTAATAGGGGTTTGAGGGGTACCTATAACCCCACTTTATTGGGTCTGGGGCAGCGCCCAGGAAAATTTTGGTTTTGGAACCTATGTTTGGTTGGGCAGACCCACCTATGGTTTTGTGCATGCTTTTCGCACATGTTTTTGGATGCGATAGTTTTCGGTCCACGGTATTGGACGTGATGGTTTTTCGGTCCATGGTATTAGATGCTTCAACATGTATAAATATTTATTGTAACATTGAAAGGAACATAATGAAAAACCAAGCTAGTAGTCTTGGTTTTGGGATCTAGGGGAAATCTCTATGTATATGTGTTTTATGTGTTATGCTCTCGCATTGTTTATTTTTTGTGTTTTAGAATTCATATGCAGGTAATTTATGTACAGTGTTAAAACCTACACTGCACCCCCAAACTTCACATCTGAATAAGATAATAGGGATTATGAGAGTCTCAAAGAGGAACCTTTCTTTAATCCAAATCTACAAATCGGTTGACTTGCAATTGTTTTCAAGCTCATAATAAGCTTTCCAACCTCCAATAATTCTTTTATCGATGCTATGATTCTAGTTGAGATGATAAGGAAAGTCAATAGCCAAATATTTATAAGAAGACACCTACTCAAGATAATGGTTATCATAGAAAAACTACCATGCGTGATCTTTTGGGATTTTATGATCATGACTTTAGTCTTGTTGGTATTAACAATCATACCTGTCTTAGAGCAGTAGACACTTAAGCTACTCGTCTAGGTCATCATGGTTCCTTGTATGAAGAATGATATCATCAACATAAAGGAGAAGAGTAATGATAATACGAGCAAGCTCAGTGCCTTTGCAGCCCGCAATTTCCAGACACTCCTCAGCTAGTTTATCGATGTAAATACCAAAAAGGGTATGGGAAAGGGGCATCTCTGATTGATTTCCTAGCAATTTTATAGTCTTTGTCATACTAAGGATTGGAAGTGCTATTATTTTTCTTATACGAAATCTTAGGAGAGAATTTTCTAATGGTGGTGGAAAGGGTAGTAGTAAAATGGTAATAGATTTTATTGATGTTTTTATTATAAGTTGGGGAGCCTAAATCCTTTTCCAAATCTTTTAAGAAAATGTCAACCATACTTCTATCGAAGTGAATGTGACTGTTTCTTTCACTGTTCTCCTGCATAAAAATATTGAGGGATAAAGAAAAATGTCTGTGGTCAGAGTCAGGCTCGTACCTATTAAAAATCTCAACGTTTGTAATATGGTTGAGGACATGGATGTTAGAAATTGCATAATCCATGACGTTGCTACCTAGCCCATGGAGATAGGTCATCTGATTGGAGAGAGGCCATTTATTAATATCATTACAAATAATTAGGCCTTAGGAACTAAAAAGTTTAAGGAGCTCGGTACTGAATAAGTTCTCGATTATGTCTTCATATTTTCTCTTAAATCTATTGGTTAAGTTACCATCTTCATCCAGCCACAAGGGGTCAGGGCTAGAGCTATTACTTAACATAATAACTTAGTTAGTAGAAGTTAAAGCATTAAATTCCCCAAGAAAAATGATAATGCCCTCATTCCTTAAGTTGTAGATTCTTTTTTTAAGGTATTGAAAGGAAAATTATTACCGGGGTTGTTTTTCTTATAGGATGTAGAGTTGATAGGGGCGAAATAACAGATCACAAGAAAGATCCTATTAGTTGTAGAATCATAGATCTCAATCCAAATGTACTGGTTGAAGGGGTCATTTTTGTTAAGTCGGATGTGAAAGGAAACAAACTCCCTAATATAACAAGCTATACCACCAAAACATCTCCTGGAGGATTTCTTATTCCAGACAGACCAAAGCATGAACCCTTCAAGGTGAGGGACTCTAGATTCTTCATGCTCCCAAGTTTCAACTAAAAGAATAATATCAATATCACTCGGATCCAAGTTAACATAGGACCTCTACACAATGAGAAACCATGACAATTCTAGAAGAAGATCTGGAGTGATGTTATTCCCTATTTATCACTCGTGTTTGGGACTCATCTCTAATATTAACTTTTTGATTCCTAATGATTGCCCATTTCCCCTCTTTTCTTGCCTCGATCTTTTATACTTCTTTCCTAAGTTCAACTTGGTCTTTTGGAATGAGATCTTCATTTATAAAGATTCGTGTTCCTTTTAAGCTTGGGGATTTCCTCAGTATATCTAATTTATGATCATTACAACTAACCTTGACATAGATTAGTCTATGTTTATGCTAAAGTATATTTCCTACCCATATTTCTTCGGTGAGATAAGTCCTTTGAATTTGAGATTTTGGCTTTAATTCTTCTTTAACTAGTTCTAATGTGTCTTCATTATTTTGTTCTTTTATATAAGAAATTATAAGTTGTACGACTATTTTGTGGTGCTCATGATAGAGAACAATTAGTTTATTAATTTATTCTTTTATGGGTTCAATATCTAATTTATTCTATGTATTATTTAAGGCCGAGTTACTATGTAGTTGTTCTTTTATATTTTTAATCTCGTTTTTCAAAAGTGTCATTTTCTTTAATCATTTCTTGTTTGCTATGTTCAATTTCTTGAATTATACCTTTCATTCCTTGGAGTTCAGTCTTGAGTGAGAGTATTTTACTTTATAACGATTTGTGGATATTGTCAAACATGGTAGTTAATTCTAGCTTAAAATGATTTCCTCTTTCTTCTCTTCATCTTTATAAAGATTCAATGTACTCATAAACACTTTCTATGGTAACCTTACTTGGTCTCCCTTTGCTAGAGGGGGGTTTAGAAAGGTGAGGAGAAGTACTTATAATAGAAATAAGAAAAATTTAACAAGAGGAGAGTAAGTGGAAACCTATGCACCTGTGAGAACTGTATAGAGCGATCTTTGTAATGCATATTTAATTGGATGGAATGTTTTTTATAGTCCTCTTCGGTCCACTCCAACAAAGCTTCCAAAATTATGCATAAACACAATTTCTTGGAACCAGCGATCCAGATGATCTGTAAAATAATATGTTTTCATTATTGGACACCATGCCCTAGCAACCTCGCAAGGTAGGAAGATGCAATGAGTGTGGATCTTCTTTTTGCATAACCTGTTGTCTAAAACATCATGTCACCAAATAGTAGTTTTTCGGCACTGTTATTAAGGAAACCGTTCACAGGCTCAACCTTGCTAATGACCTAATTTCCAGAGTCCAGGAACCCATGTATGTGTTTCCAACCAAGAATCCCTCCTTCCTTATGGTTTTATTTGACGCGGCTCATTACTTCCTCCCATACATCAGGTATTAAGAGATTATGGTAGGATTCTCGTGCCCTAGATGAACATTCCAAATTTGTCAGCTTAAGAGAAAAGATTAAGGAAAAATCCATCGATGTATATTTTAGGTCAGCCATGCGAGTCGGTTGAGGTTGCCGTAGAGTCGAATTATGAAATTAGACCTCAAATCCTAAAATTTTGAATTATGAAATTAGTCCTACCATGGGTAAATCTGGTTTTGAGAGAGCAATTGTGGATATTTTTAGTGAACAATGAGTATTTAGGTAACACGACTTCAGTAATAATGGTTACCTCGCTCCCTTTTTGTGCATTCTTTTCATCTCAGCTCATATGCCAGACCAAGATTGCGGTCATACCGTATGCGAGACACTCCTAAAGTGTTGGAATCAATTCTCCACGTAACGCACGATAAAGCTTCGTCAAAATGGTTGCTACTTGTGGAATGTAGAGAAACGTAAAGAGTAAATGTGATTGTGTCCCTCCGGATCCCTAAGATGCTAAGCAATAAAGGAGAAGAGTGAATGTGACTGTCCCTCCGGATCCGTCAGATGTTGTAATTAAACATAATAATCATAATAATCATAACTATAGGTTTTTGGGTCTATCAATTACATTTTTTTAATGTGGTTGTGTTAATAATATATGTGATTACACACCCACACATTTATAGGGGGTTGACTAAGGATAGCCACTTTTTCTCTAGTGATTTTTTTTTTTTAAATCTAAGGAGTGTTTGAATCATTGTTTATATTAAAGTAGATTAAGTAGCATCTAAAACCCTTGTAGCACTTAAAAATTCTAAAGCTTAATAGTTATAATTTGAATTTCCAAAAACTTCTTTTGAATTTTTTCGAATAACACCTGAATTTTCATTATTTTCCAATAGAAACTATTATCATATTTTATATATATAAATATTAATTTATATATATTAATTAAACTAAAATATAATATTTTAAAATATAATGATTATATATACCCAATTAATTAATATTTTTTAATTATATATTTATTAAATGTTTTTATGTGTATTAATTATATGTTTTGTATGTTTATTAATTATATATTTAAAATATTATAACTACATTATTGTTGTTTTGATTCATTTTAATGAAATATATATAAAACAAAAATACATTTATTTTATTTATTATATTTGACTTTCTATATTTTTTTTTTTTTTATCATTATTATTTTAAATTTATTTAAGTGTGACATACATAAAATAAAATTACATTTATTTATTTATTATATTTTTATTATTTAATATTTTATAATATTACAACCTTTGTTTCTCTATCCACTATAAATATTTACGTTTATCTATTTATATTACTATATAGTATTATATTATATAATTATATAAATAAAACGAAGTAAAATAGATTTGGTCTATGTTATTAAAAAAAAAAGTCCTTGGACCTCATCTCTTACTTTTATAGAAACGGGTATAATCATGGCTTAAATTATAGTTTTTTATTACATTGGAAGTAAAAATATAAGTGTATGAAAGCTAAATATTTTGCAGATAGGCATCTCTATATCAATCCCAGGTGGATGTACCGGCGTTGGTTTTTTTTTTTAATATATTAAACCTGAAGAGACGAAAAAAATGATTTTAAAAAATTAATGGAAAGACGAGAAGGCAACGAAAAGGAAGTCCATCTCAAAAATATATATATTTTTAAATAGTTATCAAATTTAAGGTGATAGATATGACATAGTGTAATCTTTAAAATCATTTTAGTTAATACTCTATTGGTTTAAATAAGAAATAACCTTGTTATGTTTAGCACAATCTTTTTTTGGAAGGATGATTGGCTTTATATAATTGGTCAAAATTAAAAGGGAATAACTTTTAATTTAAGAGATGGATTGAGATAAAATTTATATTACCAGAAATATTTCGACAAATTGATTGCAATGATGTCATTTGTTTTGAGTTTCGCTGATGTTGGATAAAAGAGGATTTTTGTAACCCCTTTTTCATAACAAACCTTTGAGATTAGGTCAAATTAATATGAACACTTTCCATAGGCCAAGATAGTACAAGGGCGTGGAATGGATTGTTAGAGAGACAAAAGAATGCACTTTTCACCACTATTTATAGGAATATGGAAAAGCCTACGCTTGAATAAGTTATCACACAAGTTAGTTGAAACTTAAAATAATGAAATAATTATAATGGAAGTAATGTCAAAGGCAAAACCGAATGAAAATTATCACAAGAATTAGAACCAATATTGAGACAATAAATTTCATATAGAAAAACAAAGTCTTGAAATTTGACATTCATCCTTTCCTTTAAGACATAAAGACTATAATAATTTGAGATTTTCATTTCCCTTTACAAAATTTTACAAAATACCACTTTAAGTTTATATAAATTTATAGTGTGAAAATTATATTCACAAAAATTAAAACCATTCCTTCTTTTAAATAAAATATTTCTAGAGGTTTAAAAAAAATGAATTTCTTATTCACTAATGCTAATGCTACCAATGTATATCTTCATATATTTTGTGTAATATATATGAATTTAATAAAGAAAAACAGTTCATAGAAACATTCTTGATTCAATAAAATGTTGTAATCAATATGAACCACAGGGATAAATTTGCATAAAAATATCTAGGACTATTTTGTGAAATTAAAAATGTTTTGCTACAATGACCATTTTTTTCTAGTAAAGTAAAAGATACATCTTTCTAGTGAAGTGGATCTTTCTATATTTGAATCTCTTGCCTTCCTCTTTGCCCGATATATATATATGATAAACTAAAAAGGTGTATATATATATATATATGTTTGCATTACAAATTACATCCTAACTCAAATTAAAATGAAAAATTAACAAAGAAATAATGATTTCATAAAGTACTGAATCATTTTATGAAACAATTATATGTTAAAAAAATCACCTAAAAATAAGAAATTCACACATTGCTAAATATTTTCTAAAATAATATATCAAATTACAACATAAGACATTTGTTTTTATTACCACATATAAATGCAATTTTTTTCTCTTTTGATCCAGGTTGATCCAAGTTTATGAATAAATAATATAAAATCTCACAACTTAAGTACTTGACAACATCTTATAGAATGAGAATGATGGTCCAAAATAATATTAGAAATCATTATCTTGTTGATGGTTCCAACAAATTCCATAAATAAATGAATTATATGTATAGGTACTTCCCAGCACCTTCTTGAATAAAAATGTGATTATTGATCCGAAAGAGTTTGAAGAATTATTATTATTTTTATAGTTCTATAAGAGTTTATGAAAAATGGTACATGGTGAAAAATGGTATATGGTGTAGATTGGTAGGTATTCAAGACTATAGCATTAACAAGGACCACGAGAGTGAGGAAAATTGGAAATATGTGATAA
This sequence comes from Pinus taeda, assembly GCA_000404065.3. NCBI lineage: Eukaryota > Viridiplantae > Streptophyta > Pinopsida > Pinales > Pinaceae > Pinus > Pinus taeda. The sequence goes on along the minus strand of APFE031551866.1, from coordinate 134,342 downwards.
GTGTGGAAATTTCTTGACGTGAATGGTTGATTGAACATTCAATCGTGGATAAGTATGGAAATTCGTTGCATGCTCACAACGTCTGTGGTTGATTGACTATTCAGGTGGATAACTGTGGCAATTGCTTGCAAGAAGACGACGACGTTTGTGGCTGATTGACTGTTCTCTCGAAATTTGTTGATATGGTAAGTTGGATATTCCTTGCATATTGATCCCAACGTACGTCTGTGGTTGATTGAATATTCAAGCCTGGAGTTTCCTTCCTTGACCATAACGTCTGGGGTTTAGTCTCGGAAAAAAAACAAGCGACGTCCATGATTTGGATTAGCATGTAAATTGATGGCATGAGTTTACGCACAAACAAAGTTCATTTTAGTTTTCATAAATGTTCATTTTATGTTTCATAACTTGAAGGTATATAG
>APFE031551866.1:107755-133499 GCA_000404065.3 Pinus taeda | reverse complement strand
AAAGGTGGACACTTTGAAGAATACTACAGATGCATTGACAAAATCTATGAGCTCTGAGAAGTTCTCTTGGTGTAGAGAAAAAATGGGCATTGCAGGGTTGGATAAATGACTAAGCTCTCTTCTGGCACCCTGTGGAAAGAAATCAACAAGTGGGAGAATGTTGGGTTGTGTTACATTCTTTCCACATAGTTAATAGGGGGTTTGAGGGGTACCTGTAACCCCAGTTTATCGGGTCCGGGGCAGCGCCCAGGAAAATTTTGGTTTTGGAACCTATGTTAGGTTGGGCAGACCCACTTATGGTTTTGTGCATGCTTTTCACACATGTTTTTGGATGCGATAGTTTTCGGTCCACGGTATTGGACGCGATGGTTTTTCAGTCCATGGTATTAGATGCTTCGGCATGTATAAATAATTATTGTAACATTGAGAGAAACATAATGAAAAATCAAGTTGGTAGTCTCGGTTTTGGGATCTAGGAAAAATATCTGTGTATATGTGTTTATGTGTTATGCTCTCACATTGTTTATTTTCTGCGTTTTAGAATTCATATGCAGGTAATTTCTGTACAGGGTTAAAACCTACACTGCATCCCGAAACTTCACATCCGTATAAGATAATAGGGGTTATGGGAGTCTCAAAGAGGAACCTTTGTTTAATCCAAATGTACAAATGGGTTGACTTGCAATTGTTTTCAAGCTCATAATAAGCTTTCCAACCTCCAATAATTCTTTTCTCAATGCTATGATTCTAGTTGAGATGATAAGGAAAGTCAATAGCCAAATATTTATAAGAAGACACCTGCTCAAGACAATGGTTATCATAAAACAACTACCATGGGTGATCTTTTGGGATTTTATGATCATGACTTTAGTCTTGTTGGTATTAACAATCATTACCTGTCTTGGAGCAATAGACACTTAAGCTACTTGTCTAGGTCGTCATGGTTCCTTGTATGAAGAATGATATCATCAACATAAAGGAGAAGAGTAATGACAATACGAGCAAGCTCAGTGCCTTTGCAACCCGCAATTTCTAGACACTCCTCAGCTAGTTTATCGATGTAAATACCAAAAAGGGTATGGGAAAGGGGGAAACCTTTCTTAACCTCGATATTACATTTAATATCTCTAGACCATTTGTCATCGGTCTTAAGCTTGGAAATGACAGTCTCATAGAGTTAGATCACAAAAATCCTTCTAAAGATTTTCTAAAGTCCACAAACAACATAAGGGATTGGTTTTACTATTGAGACATTCCTCTATGATGATCCTAAGGGTGAAACGATGGTGAATGGTCAAGTGATGTCTCCTAAAACCAACTTGCCCTTTAGCTCTTTTACCCTATTTCTCAAGCCAAAGGCTAAGCTTTTTTTCCAGAATGAACCCATAAAGCTTGGCTAGGATGTGGATAATAATAATGGTCATATAGTTAGAGGGAACAATTTTGTCCCCATTTTTTAATATAGGCACAATTAGGCTTTGCATCCAAAGCTTAGGGAATCCATGCCATACAACCAAATTGAGAAGCTTGTGGAGATGAGGAATGAGGATAGATTTTCCCATTTTAAAGATCTGAGCTTGGTAACCTTCAATATTTTTGGCTTTCCCATTAGCGAGCTTATTAATCATAGACTCAATGTCTTCTAATTAAAAACTATCATCCTTAATAGGAGTGTTTAATATGATGCCCATGGTGTCCGAAGAGTCATACTCCTTAAGATAGTTATCCCAATTTTCTAGGGGGATATAATTATTATCTTTAGTTTTACGAACAAGAACATTCTACCAAAACTTTCTAGGCACAACTTTAGAAAGGTGGAGAAGATTCTATTGTCTCTTATTAGTATATGACCTCTTCTTCCTCTTAATGAGAGATTTGTATATACTTATATTCTGGAGCTTAGTGATTTCATTAGGGGCATCTCTGATTGATTTCCTAGCAATTTTATAGTCTTTGTCATACTAAGGATTGGAAGTGCTATTATTTTTCTTATACGAAATCTTAGTAGAGAATTTTCTAATGGTGGTGGAAAGGGGAGTAGTAAAATGGTAATAGATTTTATTGATGTTTTTATTATAAGTTGGGAAGCCTAAATCCTTTTTCAAATCTTTTAAGAAAATGTCAACCATACTTCTATCGAAGTGAATGTGACTGTTGCTTTCATTGTTCTCCTGCATAGAAAGATTGAGGGATAAAGAAAAATGTCTGTGGTCAGAGTCAGGCTCGTACCTGTTAAAAATCTCAACATTTGTAATATTGTTGAGGACATGGATGTTAGAAATTGCATAATCCATGACGTTGCTACCTAGCCCATGGAGACAGGTCATCTGATTGGAGAGAGGCCATTTATTAATATCATTACAAATAATTAGGCCTTAGGAACTACAAAGTTTAAGGAGCTCAGTACTGAATAAGTTCTCGATTATGTCTTCATATTTTCTCTTAAATCTATTGGCTAAGTTACCATCTTCATCCAGCCACAAGGGGTCAGGGTTAGAGCTGTTACTTAACATAATAACTTAGTTAGTAGAAGTTCAAGCATTAAATTCCCCAAGAAAAAGGATAATGCCCTCATTCCTTAAGTTGTAGATGTCATTTTTTAAGGTATTGAAAGGAAAATTATTACCGAGGTTTTTTTTCTTATAGGATGTAGAGTTGATAGGGGCGAAATAACAGATCACAAGAAAAATCCTATTGTTTGTAGAATCATAGATCTCAATCCAAATGTACTGGTTGAAGGGGTCATTTTTGTTAAGTCGGATGTGAAAGGAAATAAACTCCCTAATATAACAGGCTATACCAAAACATCTCCTGGAGGATTTCTTATTCCAGACAGACCAAAGCGTGAACCCTTCAAGGTGAGGGACTCTAGATTCTTCATGCTCCCAAGTTTCAACTAAAAGAATAATATCAATATCACTTGGATCCAAGTTAACATAGGACCTCTACACAATGGAAAACCATGACAATTCCAAAAGAAGATCTAAAGTGATGTTATTCCCTATTTATCACTCGTGTTTGGGACTCATCTCTAATATTAACTTTTTGATTCCTAATGATTGCCCATTTCCCCTCTTTTCTTGCCTCGATCTTTTATACTTCTTTCCTAAGTTCAACTTGGTCTTTTGGAATGAGATCTTCATTTATAAAGATTCGTGTTCCTTTTAGGCTTGGGGATTTCCTCAGTATATCTAATTTATGATCATTACAACTGACCTTGACACAGATTAGTCTATGTTTATGCTACAGTACATTTCATACCCATATTTCTTTGGTGAGATAAGTCCTTTGAATTTGAGATTTTGTCTTTAATTCTTCTTTAACTAGTTCTAATGTGGCTTCATTATTTTGTTCTTTTATATAAGAAATTATAAGTTGTACGACTATTTTGTGGTGCTCATGATAGAGAACAATTAGTTTATCAATTTATTCTTTTATGGGTTCAATATCTAATTTATTCTATGTATTATTTAAGGCCGAGTTACTATGTAGTTGTTCTTTCATTTTTCAAAGTGTCATTTTTTTTAACCATTTCTTGTTTTCTATGTTCAATTTCTTGAATTATACCTTTCATTCCTTGGAGTTTAGTCTTGAGTGAGAGTATTTTACTTTATAACGATTTGTGGATATTGTCAAACATGGTAGTTAATTCTAGCTTAAAATTATTTCCTCTTTCTTCTCTTCATCTTTATAAAGATTCAATGTACTCATAAACACTTTCTAGGGTAACCTTACTTGGTCTCCCTTTGCTAGAGGGGGGTTTAGAAAGGTGAGGAGAAGTACTCATAATAGAAATAAGAAAAACTTAACAAGAGGAGAGTAAGTGGAAACCTATGCACCTGTGAGAACTGTATAGAGCGATGTTTGTAATGCATATTTAATTGGATGGAATGTTTTTTATAGTCCTCTTCGGTCCACTCCAACAGAGCTTCCAAAATTATGCATAAACACAATTTCTTGGAACCAGAGATCCATATGATCTGCAAAATAATATGTTTTCATTATTGGACACCATGCCCTAGCAACCACGCAAGGTAGGAAGATGTAGTGAGCGCGGATCTGCTTTTTGCATAACCAGCTGTCTAAAACATCATGTCACCGAATAGTAGTTTTTCGGCACTGTTATTAAGGAAACTGTTCACAAGCTCAACCTTGCTAATGACCTAATTTCGAGAGTCCAGGAGCCCATGTATGTGTTTCCAACCAAGAATCCCTCCTTCCTTATGGTTTTATTTGACGCGGCTCATTACTTCCTCCCATACATCAGGTATTAAGAGATTATGGTAGGATTCTCGTGCCCTAGATGAACATTCCAAATTTGTCAGCTTAAGAGAAAAGATTAAGGAAAAATCCATCGATGTATATTTTAGGTCAGCCATGCGAGTCGGTTGAGGTTGCCGTAGAGTCGAATTATGAAATTAGACCTCAAATCCTAAAATTTTGAATTATGAAATTAGTCCTACCATGGGTAAATCTGGTTTTGAGAGAGCAATTTGTGGATATGTTTAGTGAACAACGAGTATTTAGGTAACACGACTTCAGTAATAATGGTTACCTTGCTCCCTTTTTGTGCATTATTTTCATCTCAGCTCATATGCGAGACCAAGATTGCGGTCATACCATATGCGAGACACTCCTAAAGTGTTGGAATCAATTCTCCACGTAACGCACGATAAAGCTTCGTCAAAATGGTTGCTACTCGTGGAATGTAGAGAAATGTAAAGAGTGAATGCGATTGTGTCCCTCTGGATCCCTAAGATGCTAAGCAATAAAGGAGAAGAGTGAATGTGACTGTCCCTCAAGATCCGTGAGATGTTGTAATTAAACATAATAATCATAATAATCATAACTATAGGTTTTTGGGTATATCAATTATATTTTTTTTAATGTGGTTGTGTTAATAATATATGTGATTACACATCCACACATTTATAGGGGGTTGACTAAGGATAGCCACTTTTTCTCTAGTGATTTTTTTTTTTTAAATCTAAGGAGTGCTTGAATCATTGTTTATATTGAAGTAGATTAAGTAGCATCTAAAACCCTTGTAGCACTTAAAAATTCTAAAGCTTAATAGTTATAATTTGAATTTCCAAAAACTTCTTTTGAATTTTTTCAAATAACATTTGAATTTTGATTATTTTCCAATAGAAACTATTATCATATTTTATATATATAAATATTTAATTATATATATAATTAAACTTACATATTAATATTTAAAAATATAATGTATATACCTCAATTATTTTTTAATTTATATAGTTAATTATTTTTAATTATATATTATTAAATGTTTTTATGTTTATTAATTATATATTTAAAATATTTTTTTAATTTATATAGTTAATTTTTTTAATTATATATTTTTAAATGTTTTTGTGTTTATTAATTATATATTAATATTATAACTACATTATTGTTGTTTTGATTTATTTTAATAAATATCATAAAACAAAATACATTTTATTTTATTTATAATATTACTTTCTATATTTTTATTTTTTTATCATTTATTATTAAAATTATTTAGTGACATACACTAAAATAAAATTACATTTATTTATTTATTATATTTTACTATTTTAGATATTTATAATATTTACAACCTTGTTCTCTTTATCCACTATAATATTTACGTTTATTATTTTATTACATATAATCTAGAGTATTATATATATAAATAAAACGAGTATAATCATGGCTTAAATTGGAAGTAAAAAGCTAAATATTTTGCAGATAGCATCTCTATATCAATCCCAGGTGGATGTACCGGCGTATATGCATCTCTATATCTTTCCATCAATTTTAAAAAATTAATGGAAAGACGAGAAGGCAACGAAAAAGAAGTCCACTTCAAAAATATATATATTTTAAATAGTTATCAAATTTAAGGTGATAGATATGACATAGTGCAATCTTTAAAATCACTTTAGTTAATACTCTATTGAAATAACCTTGTTAGGTTTAGCGCAATCTTTCTTTGAAAGGATGATTATAATACTTTATAAAGTTTCACCAAATGTTCATTTTAGTTTTTCTTAAATGTTTCATTTTATGTTTCTAACTGAAAGTATATAGTATTATTTAATATTTAAATTACAAAAAAAACAATACTGTTTTTAGTGTTTAAATAAGCCAAAGATATAACTATTTTTAATTAATTTTAAAATTAAATCATCTTTTTATTTATTTATTGTAATATATTTTAGTTTTTAAAAAAAGTTTATGTAATAATTATTTTAATTTTTAAAAAATGTAAAGGTTAAAGGGAAAAATATGTTATTTAAAATTTTAAATTAACTTTTTAGTGTGTTTATTTAAATTTAAAGTTTAAAAAAGTGAAGAGAAAAGAAAACTTATAACATGATATTTAAATTTATAATTATATTTTTATTTGCAAATATATAAAATTTATAAACCCAAGGAAATAATATTAAATTTAAGGGATTAATATTATAAGCTAAAAGTTTATAAATTTTAAGATAAATATTATAAACACGAGGAAATAATAAACCTAAGGGATTAGAACTAAAAACCGAATTGATTATAAACCCAAGGGATGAAAGTCAACCATGGTCAGATTGTGAGAAATACTGCCTCTTAGTCCAACGTCACATTGTGACAACCATGGTCATCCGTGGTCAACCATGTTCCAACCTTGTTATCCCATGAATCACAAATAAACATGAATGAGGAATCTTTCGAAAATGCATTCAAATTATAGGCTTCTATGTCATGAGGAAGAAGAGGATTAAAATCAAGAGGAAGAGGTAGAAACAATAGAAGCAACAATCAAAGAGAAGATTCACAACAAGAAAGGAGATTTGATCAAAATTCTCATAAGTCAAGGGGGGGCAACAATAGAAGTTTGCAATCATATCAAAGGTATGAAAAATAAAAAATTAAGTGTTATTATTGTAATAAGACGGGTCATTATGTACATGAATGCAAAAAGAACAAAGTTTATCTTAACGAAAAAGATGCAAAATATACTTTTGAAAAGTGAGAAGAATATTCATTCCTTACATGTAATACTTCTCAAGAATTATCTGATGAAATATAGTTTGTAAATAGAGAATGTAGCAAACATATGAGAGGAAACCAAAGCATAATTAAAACTATGGATGATAAGTATTATAAACCCAAGGGAATAATAAACCCAACATATTAATAGTAAAAACCCAAGGGACTATAAACCCAAGGGAATGATATTAAACCCAAAGATTGTCTCAATATGAAAATGAACCATAGTCCACCATGGTCAACCATAGTCAACCATGACCAACCCTGGTCAAGCAAAATCAACCATGGTCAATCATAGTATGAGGTTAGACAGTGGGATGTCACTTCATGTGTTAAACCAATTAACTGATGATTCATTCATAAATAACTCATGCATGTTAGCTCTGAGAAAGACTCCGTTGAGATTGGAGTTCAAGGGCAATGTACTATCATTTGTATAATCATCCAAATTGTATAGGTGGTGCATGAAGTCAAAGGAAGACCTTAGATGAATTGGATATTTATGGTTGGGAATTTCCCTAATTAATAGGGCCTAATTACCTAAGGAAAGAATGCAAGGAAATGAGGATCCTAGAGGGCAGAAAATTGGTTAAGTATTGAGCGAGGCTTATCTAGGAATCAATGAGATAGGTAGAGATAGTGCACATGTTTCTCAAGCTTGAGAAAAGAATTGTAATATTCTCATATTTTCTAACTTATGCAATATACAGATAGCAAGGCTTTTAGTTGTGGCTTTCCTCATAAAATATTTGTGTTGTGTATGATTGAAATTCTTTCTCTTTCTTGCTTTTTCATTTCGTAATCATAATTGGTTTCTCCAATTGGTAGAGTATATTGAAGTATATTGTTTTAGCATATTACAATTATTAGCTTACATCTAAGTGGATTTTCTACAAATATAAATCCCTTGGATTTATAATCACGGTCAACCATGCACAACCATGGTCTGATGTCACGTTGTGAGAAAGATTGTCTCAATATGAAAATAAACCATGGTAAAGCATGCTAAACCATGTTTCTTTTAGGGTTTATATTATTTTTCTTGGGGTTTATATACCTAGTGTTTATAATTTTAATCAGTTGGGTTTATCCCTTGGGTCCATAGTCCAATTCCACATTGTGACAAAAATTGTCTCAATATGAAAATCAACCTTGGTCAACCATTGGCCAATGTTGCATTATGAGAAATGTTGTCTGAATATGGAAACCAATCATGGTTAACCATAGTCCAACATCACATCATGACAGATATTTTGTTAATATGAAAATCAACCATGGTCAACCATGTTTATTTTTGGGTTTATAATATTTATCTTAGGGTTTATATACTTTGGGTTTATAATATTTATCCCTTGAGTTTAATATTATTCCCTTGGGTTTTCAGTATTTATCCCTTAGGCATCTTATTCCATTGGACTTTTAATATTTATCTTAGGGTTTATATACATTGAGTTTATAATATTAATCCCTTAGGTTTAATATTATTCCCTTGGGTTTAAAATACCTTGGGGTTTTAGAATTCATCCCTTCGTTTTTTAATATCAATCCATGATTTTTATCAATATAAGGGTTCATATTTCTAGGGTATAATATTATTCATAAGGTTTATAATATTAATCCTAGGGTTTACTATAAATCCCTAGGGTTTATATTCATGATCAACCATACACAACTATGGTCCATTGCCACATTGTGACAAACATTGTCTCAATATGAAAATCAACCATTGTCAACCATGCTAAAATGTACATTGTGATAAATATTGTCTCAATACAAAAATCAACGATGGTAAAACATGGTCAACCATGTTTATTTTTGGGTTTATGATATTTGTCTTAAGTTTAACATACCTAGGGTTTATAATATTAATCCCTTGGATCCATGGCTCAACGTTGCAATGTAACAAAGATTGTCTCAATATGAAAATCAACTATGGTCAAACATGGTCAGGCATTGTCCAACATTGCAATGTGAGAAAGGTTGTCCCACTATGAAAATCAATCATGGTCAGCCATAGTCCAATGTCACATTGTGACAAATATTTTGTCAATATGAAAATCAACCATGGTAAACCATGTTTATTTTTGGGTTTATAATATTTATCTTAGGGTTTAGATACCTTGGGTTTATAATATTTATCGATTTGGTTTAATATAATATGGTTAAATCTAAATCCCTTAGGTTTATAATCATGGTCAACCATGCACAACCATGTTTCATTGTCACATGGTGGAAAAGATTGTCTCAATATGAAAACTAACCATGGTCAACCATGGTCAAATGTCACATTGTGACAAAGATTGCCTCAATATGAAAATCAACCATGGTAAAACATGGCCAATCATGTTTATTTTAGGGTTTATATTATTTATCTTAGGGTTTATATACCCAGGGTTTATAATATTAATCCCATGGTCAACCATGGTCAATAACCATTCTCACATTATGGCAAATACTTCCCCTTGGTCCAATGTCACATTGTGACAACCATGGTCATCCATGGTCAACCATGTTCCAAAATTTTTATCCCATGAATCACAAATAAACAAGCATGAGGAATATTTCAAAAATGCATTCAACTTATAGGCTTCTATGTCATTAGGAAAAAGACGACCAAAATCAAGAAGAAAAGGTAGGAACAATAGAAGCAACAATCAGAGAAAAGATTCACAACAAGAAAGGAGATCTGATCAAAATCCTCACAAGTCAAGCAGGGGAAACAATAGAAGTTTAAAATCATATCAAAGGTATGAGAAATGAAAAATCAAGTGCTATTATTGTAATAAGATGGGTCATTATGTACATGCATGTAGAAAGAACAAAATTTATCTTAATGGAAAAGGTGCAAACTATACTTCTGAAAATACAGAAGAATATTTGTTCCTTAAAAGTAATACTTCTCATGAATTATATAATGAAATATGGTTTATAAATAGATAATGTAGAAATTGTATGACACAAAACCAAAGCATAATTAAAACTATGGATGGTAAATATTATTAACCCAACGAAATAGTAAACCCAACAGATTAATAGTAAAAACCCAAGGGATTATAAATCCAAGGGAATGATATTAAACCCAGAGATTATCTCAACCTGAAAATCAACCATAGTCAACCATGGTCAAGCATAGTCCAACGTCGCATTGCGAGAAAGGTTGTCTCAATATGAAAATAGACATGGTCAACCATAGTCCAACGTCACATTCTGAGAAAGGTTGTCTCAATATTAAAATAAATCATGGTCAACCATAATCAAACATCCCATTGTGACAAAGATTTTGTCAATATGAAAATCATTCGTGGTCAACCATGGTCAATCATGTTTATTTTAGGGTTTGTGGTTTTTATCTTGGGGTTTATATACCTTAGGTTTATAACACTTATCCCTTGGGTTTATAATATCAATCCCTTGGGTATATCAATCTAAGGGTTCATATTCCTAGGGAATAATAGCATTCATAAAGTTTATAATATTAATCCTAAGGTTTAATATAAATCTCTTGGGTTTATAATGATGGTAAACCATGAACAACCATCGTCCAATGTCACATTGTGAGAAAGATTGTCTCAATATGAAAATAAACCATGGTAAAACATGCTCAACCATGTTTATTTTAGGGTTTATAGTATTTGTATTAGGGTTTATATACCTAAGGTTTATAATTTTAATTTTTTGGGTTTATCCCTTAGGTCCATGATCCAACATCACATTGTGACAAATATTGTCTCAATATGAAAATCAACCATAGTCAACCATTGTCCAATTTTGCATTGTGAGAAATGTTGTCTCAATATGAAAATCAATCATAATTAACCATAGTCCAGCATCACATTATCACAGATATTTTGTTAATATGAAAATCAACCATGGTCAACCATGTATATTTTAGGGTTTATAACATTTTTCTTAGGGTTTAGATATCTTGGGTTTATAGTAGTTATCCCTTAAATTTCCTATTATTTCCTTGGTATTATATTCCCTTTGGTTTTTAATATTTATCCCTTGGGCTTTTTATTCCCTTGGATTTATAATATTTATCTTAGGGTTTATATACCTTGGGTTTATAATATTAATCCCTTAGGTTTAATATTATTACCTTGGTTTTATAATACCTTGGCATTTTAGAATGAATCCCTTGGGTTTATCAATATAAGGGTTCATATTCCTAAGGTATAATATTATTCATAAGGTTTATAATATCAACCCTAGGGTTTAATATAAATCCTTAGGTTTATATTCATAGTCAACCATGTGGAACCATGGTTCATTGTCACATTGTGAAAAATATTGTCTCAATATGAAAATCAACCATGAGCAACCATAAGAAAATGTCGCATTGTGACGAATATTGTCTCAATATGAAAATCAACCATGGTAAAACATAGTCAACCATGTTTATTTTAGGGTTTATAGTATTTTTCTTAGGATTTTGCATACCTAGGGTCAAACAAGGTTAACCATTTTCCAACGTTTCATTGTGAGAAAGGTTGTCTCAATATGAAAATCAATCATGGTCAACCATAGTCCAATGTCACATTGTGACAAACAATTTTTCAATATGAAAATCAACAATGGTCAACCATGGGGTTTATATATCTTAGGTTTATAATATTTATCCCTTGAGCTTAATATATTAAGGTTTAATATAAATCTTTTAGGTTTATAATCACAGTCAACCATACACAACCATGTTCCACATTGTGATAAATATTGTCTCAATATAGAAATCAACCATAATGAACCATGGTAAAATGTCGGATTATGACAAAGATTTTCTCAATATGAAAATAAATCACGGTAAAACATCGCCAACCATGTTTATTTTAGGATTTATGGTATTTATCTTAGCTTTTATATACATAGGGTTTAAAATATTAATCCCGTGGGTTGATCCCTTAGTCTTAATATTTCTTCCTTGGGTTTTTAGTATTAATTCCCTGGGTTTATTATTCCCTTTAGTTTATAATATTAAACCCTTGGGTTTATTAATCTAAGGGTTCGCATTTCTAGGGTGTAATATTATTCATAGGGTTTAGTATTAACCCCTTAGTATTATTTCCTTGGCTTTAATACTAATAATATTAATTAATAGTAGTAATAATAACAAATTATAATTATAATTATAATAATAGTAATAATAATCATAATAATTGACATATATCAACCACATTTACTAACACATTATAAACCTCAAAGGTTTTTAGTATTAATCCCTTGTATTAATATTATTCCCTTGGGTTTATAATTCCTTTGATTTTTTATATTAATTCCTTGGGTTAATATTGCTACCTTCAGTTTATAATCCCTTCTAGCTTTAGTATTAAACCCAAGGGATTGATATTATAAACCCAAAGGATTATAAATCCAAGATATCAATATTAAAACTCAAGGGATTATAAACCCCAACTTTTTTGGTATTAATCCCTTGTTATTTCTGACGTTATAAATTTATCATTAGTAGATACAAATGAAGCCCTTAGCTATATCAACCACATTAATATTTTTAATGTGGTTTTGCTAATACATTAATGTATGTTAATATACATTACTATATATCAATATACTTCAATTAATATACATTAATGTGCATAACAATAATACACACAATATACATTTAAATGTATTAATATATTAATTCATATTTAAATACATTAATATACTACTATATACAATAATGTACATTTCATATATATAAATAGAAAATATTGTATATAGAAGTTTATATAGATTTATATAAGTATTAATGTGTATTTATAAATATAATTATTTTATATTTATAATCCTTTATTAACCACATTTATTTATTATTTATGTAATTCTACTCATAATGAGCACGATTGAATTTATATGCTTTCCTATTTTGTAAATTGATTCACATCGCCCAGCATACAAAATAAATTAATCATTAGCATAATATTTCATACAACAAGGTTTATATGGAAGGCTAACACTGGCTTTCGGATATATATGGAAAGGTAACGATGGCTTTAGAAAGAGAAGGAACAAGACGAAATTATTTGTTTTTTTTTCTACAGCAAGAGCTAACTAGCCTGTCATAAGGTATTAAATACTTAGTTCACTGCATGCTCTATAGCCCCATAACACACATGCGTGGTAACTAGATAAATAAAAAATAATGGCGGTGTGTTATCGGGTTATCGAGCATGCAGCTAACCAGGCATTTAATGCCCTATGACAGGCGGGTTAGCTCTTGCCTTCTCTCCAATGCCTCTACATCCAATCCGTCATCAATCATTGTCATATCAGTGCGTTAGAGTGAGAGCAGTTCGATAAGGCACTCTTTGATGTGATCCTTCACCTCCCATTTGGAAATGCCGAAAGCATCTCCATCCTTGAATATCACCATCGTCACCCTTGTCTCATCAAAAATCATCTTCCTGCATGCCAATGGCACATGATCGCCGTCCTTCAGAAACTCCCTTGTCAGCTCCTTCACTGCCGCCTCGAGAATGCCATAGATGTGATTCAGAGCCTCCTCTTCTTTACATCCAGGGTGATCTTTCATGTAACATTCAATGCTGGAAGCCAATTCTCCATGAGCTTTCTCGGCTTTATATGTCTTTGTGTCATCCGCCATGCGAGAAATGAGGCTATTCAACTCTATAAGAACACGTCTCCCTGGATAATCCACTTTCTCCAAAGCCTCTTGTGACAGCAGTTGCCCGTCCATTATCAACACTCCACTCAGCAAAAGTATACATTGACCGATGGAAGTGATCCCATTCTTGATGCACTCGTCCAAGCTAGGCACATACTCAGCAGCTAACCACTCAGCTTCTTCGTAATAACCCAGAAGATAATCCCCCCACTATTTCATATCAATGGATCCAGATATTAATATAAAAATCAATATCAAACCCCATGTTATTCAATTAATACAGAAATCCTTTGTCTTAAAAGCCTTGTATGCATGTATTAACAAAACAATTCAATTCTACTTACTCCCTTTTCTGAAAAAGCTAACCAATTCACGTCGTTGTTCCTTCTCTGCCTCCCAAGCAACTTCATGAACTATGTCATAATATATTTTGTAACATAGTTTCATATAGTCTGGAAGGTTTTCTGTATAAGAAAGGTCCCACCTGAAAAAGTTGAGCCAACATAACTTAATTATCATCATAATCATCTAGGATATTGAACTTATTCCTTAATTTGTATAACCTTGTGTTTCATTAGCTACAACGTCATGTAATAGAAACAAAGTGGTCTGCAATGCAATGTGATCCAATCGTGATGAACTGTCCCTACCTTTTGACAGCCTCAGTGAATAGCTTCAATTCATCAAGGGTTCCATATGTGTCGTACATATCGTCCAGAACAATCTGCAAACAAGCAGCTTTGGTAAAGAGGAATCTGCATTTGGCATACTGGGGCTCATACGTACCCACCACTATTAAGAAGTAGAATTCCAGAGGCCTCTCCCGAGCAAAGGTGAAAAGAGGCAACCCAGAATCTCTACAGACAAAGAGAGATTTTGTTGCCGCAAATTCGTCACAGTGATGACTGGTTATGTGTTTCGTGAGGTGATCGGTTTGGTAAAACTTTTCTAGTAATGTTGTCATACTACTTCATGCAATGTCCAAATATTGTGAATTTTGTTGGCCTTCGCCAGCGGATTAGTCAGCAGAACTTTTTCGCTAGAATTTTGTAAAGTTTGCCGAGAAAGAATGGAAAAGCCAAAAAGTGGTGCAGAGATTACTTTTCTCAATATTTAAAATAGTTAAATAGATTACATTGTATATATCAATAATAAATGTCTGAAGTAGACTAACTATGGAATAGAACTAAAGTAAAACTTAATTGTTTATGACAGCTACTAGACAAGAGAATCAAATGTGATGACATTTAGCTGAGATTGAGATTAATATGTCAACATCCCCTCCTAAAGTCTGATAGAGATTAATATCTCAACATCCCCTCCTAAAGTGAATTGTTTATGACACCTAGCATACAAGAGAATCATATGTGATGGCACCTAGCTGATAGTGAGATTAATACCTTTATGTCCCTTCCTATTCTCAAGTGTTACATGTAGAGACACTTACAATGCCTAATTGTTCTCTTTGAAATTCAAATATATTCTTGCCCATTGGCTTTGTGAGGATATATACAAGCTGATATTTGGAACCACAAAAAGCAAGTACTATGTCCCCATCATTGAAAAACTCGCTAATGAAATGAAAACGTGTGTCAATGTGTCAATGTGCTTGCTCCTTTTGTGGAAAAACATGATTTTTTGATAAAGAAATTGCTGCATTATTATCATAGGAAATTGGATTTGGCTCCTTCTGTAGATTTGAAATATCTGTCAATAATCTTCTCAACCACACTACTTGACAAGCTGTTGAATTTGATGCTACATATTCTACCTCTGCAGAAGATATTGAAACGATTGACTATTTCTTGGATGCCCATGAAATCAAAGTGGTTCCAAGATGAAAAACATATCGTGAGGTTCTTTTGCAATAATCTAAACTCCCTACATAATCATTACCTGTATAACCTAAAAGTGAACAATTTACAGAATGTGTATAAAACAAACCATAGTCTATGGTGTCTGCAATATACCTTAAGATCCTTTTTGCAACCTTGCAATGAGAAATCTTGGGTGACTGCATAAACCTCGAGACAAAACTTGCTGCAAACATAATATCAGGTCTAGCTGCAGTTAGATACAACAAACTACCAACTAGACTTTTATACAATGTGTGATCAACAGGTGGTGTGATATCTTCTTTGCTCATTTTGGTGCCTTGAGCAATTGGTGTATCAACAGGTTTACAATTGGTCATTTTGAACTTTTGGATGATGTCGGTGGCATATTTTTGTTGACTAATAAACATTCCATTACCAAATTGGTGAATTTCAATGCTTAAGAAGTATTTCATGACCCCTATATTTGTCATGTCAAACTCTGTTTACATTGTTGCTTTGAAGTCTTCTGACATCATATTTCCAGTATAAAGAAGATCATCTACATAAAAGGTATACAATAAGAATTTTACCTTCATGAGTTTTTCTATACTAAGTTGGCTCACGACTACTTCTACAAAAATTACTTTTGATGAGATAGGTGTCGATGTGATTGTACCAAGCTCTTGGAGATTGTTTCAAACCATAAATAGCTTTCTTCAATATGTATACCTTATGCTCCTATCTTGCTTCAAAACTAGGAGGTTGTTCTACATAAACTTCTTCTTGCAATATATCATTTAGGAAGGCAAATTTTACATCAGAGCTGATAGACTTTCCATTTGTGTTGAGCCGTTGTGGACAAAACAGTGTCTAACCTTACTACTGGAGCAAAGGTTTCACCATAGTCAACACCAAACTGTTGTGAGAAACTTTGGCAACCAGCCTTGCCTTATGTTTCTCAATCTCTCCTTTTTCATTCATCTTGGTCTTATATACCCATTTTACACCAATTTTGGTTATGTCTCTTAGGAGATCATCTGATTCCCAAGTTTGGTTCTTCTCTATCGCAGCAATTTCTTGGTTCATTGCATCAACCCATTTGTTTTCTTTAATTGCTTCTTCAAAATCGGTTGGCTGAAATGAAATAAATGCAAACATATTCTATTGGTCAAACTCATGTTCTTGCTCATATATTTCTCGGATGCTTCTTATTTTCAAATTGTATTATAAAGATGTTGAATAACTGGTGGTTTCACTACTTGAAGATGTACCATTTTTAGAATGGTAGGGCTCTTCTTGAACCTGCAATCTTGGTGACTGTGGTGGATAAAAACATTGATTTGAAGATTCATCAACATTAACAGACCAAGATTTATTTTCAAAGAATTTGATCTCTCTGCTTAAAACAAACTTCTTGGTAACTTGATTATAAAGTCTGTAGGCCTTTGACTGCTCATTATAACCTACGAAAGTACATCTTTCATTCCTATCATCAAAATTCTTTTTTAGCTTCTCAAGAACATGTGAAAATGTTACTGATCCAAAAATTCTAAAATGAGATACAATTATCTTTCACCATCCCATGCTTCTTGAGGCATTGTATCTTGGAGACTAATTGTTGGAGATTTGTTGAGAACATACACTACTATCAAAATTTTTGAGTCAAATAATTGTCTAGATAGAATATATCTTAGTGTGTTCTGCATTATGCTTCCATATTTGAAATCATTGGAAATATACTCTCCTCCTCTATCAGATTCAAATACTTTGAATAATAAACTCCTCCTCTTTAAAGATAAACACTTCAAAAAAAAAGTTAAATATAAAATCATGCAAAAGAACTCTTCTAAAATCTTTTAAATCCCACTTCTTAACAACAATTTCAGCTTGAAGGAAGGCCCTTTTAGTCACATGAAGATTATTTAATGAAACTTTCAAAGGAATTGTGGAGGGATCACTTCAATGCACGGAGGCCACACCGAACAAGGGAGCCACTGCCGTGGCCGTAGTCCCTGCCGGGATCTGCCACAACAACACAATACAAACGCTTTGTGATTTAACCCAAATAATAAGTAATTAGTATAAAAATTAATGCAGAATATCTGGAACAGCAGGTATAATAACATGTGTTTTGAAATAACATATTTACCCTAGACATAAAAGTACACATTATTTTCCCAGCAATTTAATATCTTAATGATATATAATATTTCAATAGTACACATCAAACCAAACCTAATCTTAATAAAATTTAGACAAATATATGTGAACTTTCAATATGTATTGCCCTCCACGTAAGAAAGTTGTGCAATTATTGACATGTTCAGGTTTTCAACATGTATTGCCCTCCACGTAAGAAATTTTTACAATTATTGACATGCTCAGACTTTCAATATGTATTGCTTTCCTCGTATAAGTGAAATACATACCCAGATTTTGCTATCTTCAAAAATGTGATTTCCATCGGCAGAATCCAGAGGCTCGATGCCACAACTACACGAAGAATCCAAGTTTAACTTGTGGACCACTATACCTGTACATGATTTGACAACACTTAGTCTCTTCCAGTGAACGCTGGCTGAATATTTTTAATGTGCACAAGTAACTTATTGCAATACTCACTTGTCTCTTGCGTTGAACGGTCTTCAAAATTTTATTTCTATATTTTGAGAATTAGGGGTTCATGCATTTCGACTTTATACGTAATGCAAAGCGATTATATCCATTCACAATAATTGTATGGAAAAAATACATGCACAAAGTCTCAAAATATTCATAACCAATTTTCTTCTCTGTGTTCTTCTCATGACAATTTACACATATTGACGACCATGGCCAAGGACGGTCATAAATAGTAAGGAATGAATTTGGAAAATAGAGATGGGATTATTTCAGATATTTATTTATTAAAGAGATTTTGACTACTTTTTAGTTTTAGTGAGCTTTTTTTTTTTTAATTTAAATTGTGAACCTTTTACTATATTGATATTTTTTTGTTTTTTCATTTTTTATATTAAAAAAAAATTACATAGAAAGCAGATATGAAAACACCACACCATATGCTGCAAAGTTTAGAGATTTTTTTTGCTTTTTTATTTTATTTTTTATATTGAAAAAAATATCACATAGAAAGCATACATACAAACACCACACTATAAGGGAAAAAACAACACGTGGCCTTCATGCTGGTGAACCATGGCATGAGGCGGACGTGTGCCGTGAGTTAGATGCGAAAGCAGTTTGTGCATCTGACCGAGCTAGCGGTGGTTCAGTTCTCCCATAGCATTAAAACACTCTTCCGATTCAAAACATTGTATGTCTAACTTATCTCCCATAGCATTAAAACACTCTTCCGATTCAAAACATTGTATGTCTAACTTACCCTGTAAAAAAATCCTCAGAACTATGATTTGAGACTTATCGAGGAGCATGTATTGTATGCAGTTGAAGATGGCTGTGAAGGCTAATAAAATGCCGAAATTGGCAACAGCATGTTGCACGGAGGAATAATGCAGATCCCTAAGGAAAACCAGAATAACAATAAACATTATAATTCCTATAATAAAAGAATATGTCAATGAGACAACGGCGGAAAATTTAGCCCAAGTGGGAATCCCAGCTCCGAGCTGGTTTGCAACCCTCACACTGCATATACAAAAGTAGGCAAGTAAGAGAGATATTCGAGTGTAAAAAATATATAACTATTCTAAGCTGTAGCTACAGTTTAAAAATTATATACACATAATTACCCGGTCGCAACCAGAAGGACAAGAGGTATACACATCATCAATGAAAGGATGGCTAGGCTGCCAGGGATTCAAACCAAAAAAGATTACTTGAGGGCTGCACGCAAACTCGTTTTCTGTACGCTGGAATAAGTAAAAATGACTTAAACACTAACCAATAGCAATGCACAGGTTGCTATCTTTATGTTAAGAATATTTCAATGCACAGTATACATTATGATTCTATAAAGAAGTAATAAGCAAGGTATGCATTATAGTTTTATAAAGGCTTTAATATTCATTTTACTGCATTATAATGGTATAAATAGGGAAGATGAAAATATAGAGGTATGTGCATGTAGCATAAATTTATTATGATTTTAGATCTGGAGTGTTTTTTAAGGGATTTTCATTTAGTAACACTTGATTATGATGGTATAAAGATATAATATGCATTTTCAATTTCTCAGATGTATTATAATTAATCTTAAAAATTTTTATGTGAATGCAATATGGATTCTTTTTTGTTTTAGATCTCAAATGTCTTGTAAGTGATTTGCGTAAGTGATTTGCATTATTATATGTTGATTGATATTTTATATATAGTATATATTAGGACTTTATAAAGATATAATATGCTTTTACAATTCCAGAGATATATTATAATTATATAAAAAAGTAAAATACAATTTAAACATTAAAAAAAACATGTGAATGTAATATAGATTCATTTTGATTTTAAATTTTGAGTGTAATGTAAATGATCTTCCATTTATATATTTATTGATACTTCAATAAATTATATATACTATAATTTTATAAACATATAATATATATTTTATAATTTATGAGATATATTATAATTTATAAAAGAATAATCTGGTAAGTAATTTTTATTATATATTTATTAATACTTATAGAAAAAGTGTATTTTGCAATTTCAATCTTTTCATATATAAAAAGAGATGACATGAGAAGTTAGCATAAATTAGTGTACCTGTTGCCGGTTGCTGCTGCTTGTGTTGCACGTTCCTCTTGAAACTTAGTTTCCTGAAACACCTGAAAAATTTGCTAACATGGGCGGGTGTTAGAACAATGTGTTTGAAATATTTTTCCATCCATTTTAGGTCAAACTTGCTAGTTAACACTAATTCCATTTTACATTAAATTTGATAGCTAACCCTAAATCTGAAAATAAAGTAATTTTTCATTCCACATTTAAAGAATTTGCTTCAAAAGCTACTTTTTAGGTAAGTTAGCTGGTGTTTGGCTATCACTGCATTTGCTTCATTGGATATTGATTTCTGAGGCCCATCAATGATGAATCCAATGAGCCCTAGATTCTACACTAACAACAGAGAAAATTGATTTGCCTGTGAACACTTGAACACTCACCGGCCCAGAATTAGAAGTCTCAGAAAACAAAAATTGTAGTCTTGGTAAGTTTTTGGAGGTCATGATACGAGGAAACAAAAATGTACTCTTGCAAAAAACTTACCCCATATCGGCACACGAACACTCACCTAGTTTGAATCCACTCTCTTAATTAACAATAGCATGGATTTGGGTAAATTTCGAGATTGATCACTGAAATACAAAATAGAAACCTTCAATTAAGGCAGTTGCAGAGAAGATAACAGTGGAAATTTAACAGTGCTAATAAATTTTCAGAACATAAATTTTACCTTTTGCAAAGAAGTTAACCATGCCAACTCTTAGATTCACATGGAAGTGATAACCTCAGCAGCCCACTTAACCCAGTTGCAGAGAGGATAACAGTGGAAATTTAACAGTGCCAATAAATTTGTAGAACATAAATTTTACGTTTTGCAAAGAAGTTAACAACGCCAACTCTTGAATCACATGGAAGTGATAACCTCAGCAACCCACATGCCCTCTTTGCAAAACCAACGTTCCTGGTCACTGCATTTTCTATACTCTCCATTTCTCGTTTTCCCCTCGACCCTCTGCTGGAAATAACCTTCGTATTTGCTAACCTGAATGAAGATAGAGGGCGGTGGAATGAAGACATGTTGACAGCTATAAACAATCGTGTTCAAATAACCTTCGTATTTGCTAACCTGAATGAAGATAGAGGGCAGTGGAATGAAGACATGTCGACAGCTGTAAATAATCGTGTCAGTGAACGATGACAAGTATAAGGGTGCTGCGTTTATGCAAGGTCCACAAGCAAATTTTGAAACTTAGGATAAATTAAGTTGCCCACACTAAATTAACATCGAGGCAAGTGATGCGGGCAATAAGAGGGTAAATATAAAACTTTGGCTAAAAATTTTTTGCAGAGAAACTGCCGAGCGTAAACTTTGGTTAAAGAGTAAATAACAGGTACAAATTTACGGTCAACGCATCAATAAATAGCCAGTCAACTGCGGATCGAACGCTAATAGTCCCAAGCAGGGACTAATAATAAAATCAACCCATAGCTTTAAAAGTAGACTTCGAGGAGGCTTCCAAAACGACTATCAAAAAATTAGTTTGTCGTTTCAGGCCTTAAACACCATAGAGTCGGTTGACTTCGTTAATTCATTTGCGCTACTCAGATGATATCTGTCGCAATTGTGCGTAGTCCTTCAACGCATGGGTTGCGTATATTTTATTTTTTCGGCAAGGAAGGAAGAGATGATTTGCGAAATTTTTTTTCTCCGACCTACGCTGAACCTTTTTACAGGTGCGCAATTGCACTTTTCTCCTCTTCAGGAGTGGGGACTCCATACTTTTTCCTCGCTTTTTCTCTGTGATCATAAAAAAATTGAAGTGTTGTTTTTTTTGGAGTTTTATGTAATTTGGTGGTTTCATATCATGACAAAGAGAAATTGCTCTTCGTAATATTCAAAATAACTTTATAAACATGAAATAGAACTTTGACAATTATGAAATAGAACTGAAATAAAAATGAATTGTTTATAACACCTAACAAATAAGAAAATCATATGTGATAACACCTAATTGATAATAAGATTAATATCTCAACAATCTCTTGTGCTCGGACCTCACCCGCACCCGCACCCACCATGCCAACCATCTTTTATGAAACAACTATTTTGAGGTATTTTTATTTGAATAAATTTTCAAAAAATTCAAAACACTTTATTTTTACTACATTCTCTTTTTACATTTATCATTATTTATAACCTTTCATAAAAATATAAAATGTGTTAAAAAAATATTTATATTAATTACATTTTATCTTTTCTATTCACATGGTATATTATTACACCAAAATATATTTAGAAAATAGAATTAAATACTTCTGCATACACTCATACATATATATAGTATGGGATGATGATCACGTGTGCTAGCCATGTGGGTGACAGCGAATGCACACCCACAATTTCACTCAAGGCTCCTTTTATTCAAAATCACATGTTATCTTCGTGCTTAAGGGCCATCCTCCTTTGAAATTATTCTTGGACAATGGGATGATGATCACGTGTGCTAGCGATATGGATGTCATGGTATGCACACCCACAATTTAAAGGAATAGTAGGAATAGTTTTCTTATTTTTAGCTATTGCAATGAATGATATTTTGTCAACTAGGCATTTTGCTAGTTATCTTGACCAATTATGGGTTGAAGTCTTTCATATCCTTGTGTCACTTTGATCTTTTTTGAATGTATTATGATTCTGGGTGGGTTCATTTGTCTCGATCTAGTTTTTCAACTTTACATCTTATATAGGGTTTGTCTTAAGATTAATTTATTTAAAAGTATAAAAGAGCTTTTCCATATTATTGTAAGAGAAGAACTAGTAGAATAATAAAGAACTAGTAGAATAATATGTTAGGCATATTAATTTACTTAATACATTTTTTTATGTCAAAGTCTAATTCATTATATGTGTGAATATTTGTTTATGTCTTAATTAACTTTTCATTGGACTTATTTAGGACAAATTTATAACCATAATTAGGTTTTATATTAACAATGAAATCCAGGGAAACTAACGAAATTATGCATTGCATTAAGACTACTTATCTACATAAGGAAATAACTTAGAAAAGTGTAGTGGTAGTGAACCTTAGTAGGCATCAAGCTACGTGAATTAATAAGACAATACTTCAATACATATTAGTCCCTACACAATAAAGAAAGGTGAGCCACATGTTCATTCCATTCCTCTACTACTAAATTGGCAAGTAGATAATTCAATTGATGACCTTATTAAAATGTCAGTGCTATTAACTTAGATAACTATATGTTCCCATGCAAACCTATTAAACTTTCAAAGTTAGAAATAATGGAGAAATGGTTATGTGGTTGTAACGTACCTTCTTAGTTTAGGAGTTGTTCCTAGAGTTTAGGAGGTTGTTTTCAGCCACCTATTTTTCAGTCAAGTATTTAATATGTAATCTTCATCCATGTAATGCAGTGAGTGAGTGTGAGCGTGTGTCTCCTCCTTTGCATGAGTGCAGTCTCCAGGTGATGTACACACCTGTGAACTGCAACACCTTCTGATTAATTCGAAGTTTAATTATTTTTATCTTGGTATCAGAGCTTAGGGTAGAGGTAGCCTTAAAATTTTTTTTTGGGATGTATCATTAGTTGCACATCTGTAGTGGTAGGAGAGCTTGTAAATGTATCTGTGTGATCAGGTGGAACTGCAATAACACTTGGAGTGAAGGGTCTCAGATGATTGATCATCTCTGAGCTGGAGAAAAAGTTAAGCAATTGGCGCTACTTTTGGGCTGAAAAGCGTGCCATTGGTGCTGGTTTGGGGCTGAAAAGCGCACCAGGAGCAATTGGCGCTACTTTTGGGCTGAAAAGCGCGCCATTGGCGCTGGTTTTGGGTTGAAAAGCGCACAGAAAAATTATAACTAAAATTGGCGCGGATCCGTGGCTATTAAGCGCGCCAATTTTGGTGCACTTCGTGAATTTTTGTTTTCCGCAATTGGAGTGGATTTTTAGCTATTCAGAGCGCCATAGAGCCAACCTCTTTCTCTCTGGAAATCTGCAATTTTGTTTTTTTTGCAGATCAGAGTTGCTCGGTGGTGGCACGTGGAGATTTCTACTCGGTGGCAGCAAATTTGATTTGCCCGATGGTGGCGAATTGAGGATCCTTGATCAGCTCAGAGGTAGCAGATCGGATCTGCCCAGTGGTGGTGAGTTGGGGTTCTGTGATCGGACCTGCCCGGTGGTGGCGAATCAAAGCTCTGTGATCTGCTCGGTGGAAGCAGATCGATGTTTTGCCCGGTGGTGGCACAGTGCAGCTCCTTGATCTGTTCGGTGGAAGCAGACCGCCCTTGCCCAGTGGTGGCGTGTTGGAGCTTGCTTGTTGATATGTTCGGTGGTATCAGATCAGTTTTGCCCGGTGGTGGCATAGTGAAGTCCCTGATATGTTCGGTGGCAGTAGATCGGACTTGCCCGATGGTGGCACAGTGAAGTCCCTGATCTGTTCGGTGGCAGCAGATCGGACTTTCCCGGTGGTGGCACAGTGAAGTTTCTGATCTGTTTGGTGGTAGCAGATCGGACTTTCCCGGTGGTGGCCGATTGAAGTGTTCAGTTGGGCGAAAATGAACAATAGTTTGGAATCATACCTCCATGAGTCTGGCAAGCTCGATGGAACGAACTTCTCTAACTGGAAGTTCAAAATGCAAACTTTGCTGGAGAGTGCGAATGCATGGTTGATCGTCTTGGGAAATGAGCAGAGAACTGGAACACCGACCCAAGAACAGGATTGGGATAAGAGAGAAACAAAGGCGAAAGTCATACTGAAGAAGTCTGTCAAAGACAACATTATCCCCCATATCAGATATTGCAAGTCGGCCGCAGACATATGGACCACAATCAAGAATCTGTACGAGACGCAGAACACAAATCGTGTTCTGGCACTCAAGGGAAAATTGTTTGCATTAAAGATGGATGAGAATGAATCCGTTGGTGGATTCATGGCCAGAGTTAAGGATCTGAAAGACAAATTGGGAGCCATTGGAGAGAATGTATCAGATTCAGATCTGGTTACACTTACACTGAACAGAATGACCGATGAATATCATACATTCATCTCTGGGTTGTCAGCGAGAGAGAAAGCCCCCTCGTTTGATGACCTGACAGCGATTCTACTCCAGGAGGAGAAGCGACGACATAATCTAAAGACTCAGGGCAATGATCTTGCTCTGATGGCAAAGAGGCTACAGTACAGAGGAAAGCAGCACCAGCACCAACATCAGCATCAGCAACAACAGCAGCACCAGAAAGGGGCCAACTCTTTTCAAAAGAGACCATTCAGAGGTATGACTGATAGTTATGTTAAGAGATGTTTTTACTGTGGGAAGCCTGGCCACCATATTAAAGAATACTATAAGAGGCAGCCGGATGAAAGAAAAGGCAAACAGAGGAAACATCAGGGGTGTTTTGCTGGAGAAGAGGATGACCACAGCCATGATCTTCGATTATTCACATTCGACTGTGCACTGTCAGCATCAAAAGGAGACGAGGATAATATATGGTATGTAGATTCTGGCGCATCCTCGCACATGACTGGTAAGAGAGATTGTTTTGAATTTCTTGAAGAATCTGCATGTGGATCAAA